>JANHFM010002053.1:101445-118087 GCA_032468115.1 Grayia smithii
TTGGAAATAGGACCTATTAGACTTGCCTGGAGATGGATAGAGGAGCAGTGTCTTGGTTCCTAAGACCATTGGAAATACGTGTTTTCCAATGGTCTTAGGCGACCCCTGTGAAAGGAGCGTTCGACCCCCCAAAGGGGTCCCGACCCACAGGTTGAGAACCACTGCTCTAAGCTCTGCAAACATTCATTTAAAGGCTTGGACAAAAAAAACCCCACCAGAATCCTGACTTTGAAAGAAATGACTTTTTCTCAACTAAGCATTTTTGCACCCCAAATAGTTACTACGTAACATATACATCTATAAGTTCAGAGGCAAAATTATCTTGTTCTGAGACAAAGACTGGGTGATGGTGGTGATGGTAATTATCATTGAAACAATATGTAAGGCTAAGGTAAAACTTTCCACTTCTGTGCTTAGTTCTACTTGTTTGCATCTAATGTGGAGTTAAATCTTGCATTCAGAATTTCTTCTAAGAAAAAGTTTATGCTTAAAGTAGATGTGATAGACAAAAAATATTTTATGTTATATAAAATAAATGGGTAATTTAAAAAGGTTTATTTTTAGAAATTATAAAATAAAACAAATAGGAAAGTTTTTCTAGGAGACTGAGACAGAAAAGTTTACTCAATCAACATTGCCTATCGTTCACTTACTGGGAAGTGGCAAGAAAAAACAAGAATGAATTCACAATGCTGACTCAATGATTTAATTCTGTATTTGTAGTTAATTTTTAATCTGAAAGTACTTTACAGATAAATACTACTATAAGGAAGAATTTGAAATAATTGTCCTCTGTCAAATGGAAGCATTCTGAGTGGAACTTTACAATGCTATAAACTTCGAAACCACTGCAATTATAAAAGTTTTATTTATTTCAAAGATCTGGATCTACAATTTTAGGAAGTATTAATATACCTTATATTTGAAGATGTGGAAGTAATTATTTTAAAAAAATCTCAGTGGTAACAAAATCAGTATAAAATATACTGATAGTCTGACTTATGACTTATGCTCTGACTTATGCTTGTGTTCATTTGAAGTTATGATGGACTTGCCAAAAGCTACTTATTACCTGGTTCCAGAGTTCAGACAGGTGCACAATCCCCTGCAGTCACATGATTGGCAAGTGGCTCACCTTTATGGCCAACTGCAGCTTTCCATGATCATGTGACTGCAATTTGTTTTTGCCAGTTTCTGGCAAAACATTGATAGGAATACATTGATTTGTTTAACAATAGTTAAACAAGCTTGACAACTACTACAAAAAAATAATAAAATCATGTTCAGGTCACCTGAGTGCCTTGATTTATGACCATCATGATTTATGATGGAAATTCCAGGCTCCATTTCAGTCATAAATCAAGGACTCCCTGTAGTAGTTAAAATTCAATTATGCTGAAATTTTAGGAATATGAGATTTCTAAATGAAGTAACTGGTTCTTTCTTCAGACTAAGATAGACTATTTGAAAATATAAAAATATTTTGAAAATACTTTTATTCAATTTTATTTCAATTGAAAAATTTTAATATTTTTAGCCTATCATGATTAGATAGCGCAATTGTTTCTCCTCAATTATATTTAAAACTTTGGGAACTGCAGCATTTACAAATTTAATGTTGAAATGCTTCTGAGGAAAAGCTACTTGAATTGCATTCAGTGCATCAGCATTCTATTAGTGTCTTGAATAAACAGTAATCAGTATAGATAGCAGTCTTCTTTTCTTTACTTACCTGCCATCTTATTTTTGAAATAGATTAATCTGACAGTTTCTAGTCCTAGGACATTTAGCGACCCTTCTGTGTTCAAAGGACGTACCTAAAAAATGTAAAAAAAAGTCAAAAGATATGAAGAAAATGTGAAAGTATAAATTTTCATACATCATACATAAATATCACGGAGGCAAAAATTCAGGAGGACTCTGGTAGGTGGGTTTAAAAACAGTGGGGTTTTAAACATCACAGTTGTTAACTGATAAGATAGTTGTAATCTGTCTCTAACCTGCACCTCCACAATCAATTTGTTTTACTTATTTGTTATTTATTAATTTGACTTTTATGCTGCCCTTCTCCCTAGGAACTCAGGGTGGCTTACAGTTGGAGGAAACATATAAAAAATATAACATAAATAAAAAATAACACAACATAAACGAGAACAATTTAAGAGAGGGGAAAGTAATAAATAAGCAATAAAAATTTGGTATTCTAAAAAAACAATTTAAAAAGGTCAGTCATAGCCTGCTTGGTGAAACAACCACGTCTTTAGGTCACGGCGGAAGGAGCGAAGATCAGGGGACGTCTGAAGCTCAGTGGGAAACCCATTGCACAGGGTCGGCGCTCCCACAGAGAAGGCTCTCCCCCTGGGGGCTGCCAGTTGGCATTGTCTGGCTGATGGCACCCTGAGAGGCCAACTCTATGGGGACGCACCGGGCGCTGGGAGATCGATTGTGGCAGAAGGTGGTTCTGCAAGTACCTCGGGCCTAAGCCATGTAAGGCTTTATAGGTCAAAACCAGCATCTTGAAGCGCACTCAGAGGGCCACTGGTAGCCAGTGCAGCTTGCGTAGCAGTGGTGTAACATGGGAGTAACACGGTACCCCCTTGATCACCTGCACAGCTGTATTTTGGACCAGCTGGAGCCTCTGAGTGCACCCCAAGGGCAGCACCATGTAGAGGGCACTGCAATAGTCCAATCTTGAGGTGACAAGGGCATGAGTGACCGTGCATAAGTGACCCAGTCTAGAAAAGGGTGCAACTGGCACACCAGGCGAACCTGTGCAAAAGCCCCCCTGGTTACAGCTGTTACAGTTTTTTCTTCCTTTTCTCACCACCTCCTTTCTCCAACTGAAGTCCTACATCAGTTTAACCACTCACTGATGAAGTGAGCTGCCGGTCACAAAAAATATTCTTTTACTAAAAAAATATTAGGCAAAAAATGTACCAAACTCCTTCTGACCAATGCTTAAAAACATTTAATAGGAATGTATGTAGTGTATTGTTTAAAGTGTCTTTTCTCTAAACATTCAAAGTGCTTGAAAGATCTCCCTTCTTTTTATTGCAACAAAGACAGCACTCTGACAGCAGCTTCAGTGAGTAGTTACTTCATATCTAATTAGTTTCCATCACAGACCTGAAGGTGGGTGGGTGTCCTCCTTCCAAGTTTATCAGAACAACATTTTAATCCATATGGAACTCAATATGTGTTTTAATTTATATTATAAACAACCTATCCAAACTGTTACTAACCAATAATTCATTAGTTACCTTCTTGAGGGGGATGGTCTGAATCCACTCCATTGAGTTCACATCAAATATATCAACTGCATTTTCACTATAAACTGAGAGGTATGGTGCATTATAACCTAGAAAAAAACACAGATTTATGTCTGGATAATGCCTTAAGGACATACGTTGGATTGGGTTGAAAACTGGAAGGTAAGGAAGTCACTTTTCAGTATATATTTTTTGTAGTTTGTTTAGAAGTACATTTTCTACAGTTAAAAATAAGCCTAGTTTTTTATTGGTGTTTACCTATCTGTTTAATATTTCTTGAAAATAAGCAATGAGAACCCTACTGCCACTCACTATCTTCACATTATATGAATAGCCACATTAAAGGTTAAAATAAAAGATTTTAGGAAAAATAAACCATTAACCAAGCTGAGAAATAAAACAATATTAAATATTAATCATATATTTGCTAGTCCAATATTCCCTCAGTTACCAAGACATTGAAATTATGTATAATCAGTAATAATTCAGAAATGAACAGTTAACAAAATAAATCAAATTCTTCTGATATAGACTGACATAATAGTAATGGAATGTTTGTATGTGCATGTGTAATATATACATACAGACACATACATGTGCACAAATACAAACCAGGGGTGGGTTCTATTTACTTTTACTCCCAGTTCGCAACAAGAGCATGCGTGTGTGCTCGCTTTGCTCACACATGCTTCTGCGCACGCGCGTGATGACGTTGGGGTGGGTGGGCGGAGCCTCCTCTGGTTTTACTATCGGTTCTATAGAACCAGACAGAACCAGGAGCAACCCACCACTGATACAAACATACATACAAATGCAAAGGGGTGTTTTTTTGAGGTTATGAATATTTTTTGAAGAATTGATGAAATGCATTATTAATACCCCAATTTCTAGCATCTTCCTATTAGCAGAACACCCCTACCACTAGTGGCTATTTATTAAGTATGCTCTTTTATCACTAACCATACTGAGAGCTTCAACTGTGGTAACTATAGTTAGTTATATCAATAGGCCTTTCCTTGCATTAATTCTAGAAGCAATATATAATCGTTCCCATGAACTTTGGAGGCAACCATAGTGCCTCCAAAGCAGAGACTTATTTCAAAATCTCTGATTCTTCTTTAGAAGGAAAGTCATAATGGTTTGCCAAATAATATTAGTGCTAAAAATAAATGAAGAGGAAATAAATGGGTAAGAAGGAAAGAGGGGATAACATCACAATATTATACCAAATGGATTATTATCATAGCACATAGTTAAAAAGTTATTTATGTTTTAGTATCACATCTCCAATAACTTGTTATTAACTGATTAATAATACAGTATTATTCGAATTCTGTAGACATCCATCAAGCCATGAGGAAAAACAATCCTTTACTTGATTAACGTAATGGCAGAAACTTACAGGAAGAAGAAGGAGTTGCAGGCCACATTAGTTCTTGTTGTCTAGATCTTCGACCCTGACAGTCCACATAAATCCCTACACTGCTAAAACACAGCAGGTATTCTTTATTTGAGATTTCAACAGCACAGATGGCATCAGTTGGCTGCTGTGTAATGAACGACAGTGTGTGATCATCTGGATGAAGCAAACTCTGTGGATTTCCTTCTCCATACAAAGGGTACTTTAAGAATCCTGACTGGTAGCCAACACAAAGTCGTTCACTAAAGATAGCCATCCACTGGACATTCCCAGCCACTTGGATTTCTTTTATTTTTTTATGGCGTGTTTTGCTATGATTTAACTCGTAACATAGGACCTGTCTTTTCATTGCTACACACAGGCAAGTAAGGGCTCCATGGCGCACTTGTCCAGAAACTATGGTCTGGCAACCTTTAGTTTCTGCCAGTTTATAAAAATCAATCTCTCGACCATCCAGAGCTGTCATAGGAAAGAGTCGTACATGACGGTTTCGTCCCGAAATCACTGCAATAAGTTGTTCATTTGGGATGAGCTCAATCTGATGAACTTTCTTATTGTCACCAACACGAATTATCTCTGCAAAAAATAAAAGGTTGCAAGAAATTGTCTTGAAATATAAAGAATGTGCTCAAGGCTATGGTATTTATCTTGCTTATTAAATCTCTTTTGTTTTTCTGGAATAAAAAGTATAAACTTGCTTTTCTAAACTGCTTTTTTCCACTAATAATTTCTTCTAAGAATCATTGTATCCCATTTGCATTTTCAAAAGTTTGTCTTTGCCTTTCTTTTCTATAGGTGGGTTCTAACCGGTTCTCTTCATGCATGCGCTTTGCGCGTGATCACCATGTGCATGATTGCTATGCTCGCATGCGCACCGAACGGGCACATGTGCAATAGACATACAGCTCAAAACAAGCACTCTGTGCATGCGCAGAGCAGTTAAGCCCAGCTGATGGGCGCTTTTTAGTGGATTGCCGTGCCTCAGCTGCGCTAAACTGCTCAGAAATAAAGGAGAAAAATAAGGTAGGGGCAGGCGGGTGGGCCCAGTTCCCGGCCACGGAGAACTGGTTCGGTGACATCACATCGTCACTGCTACCAGCTCGCGCAAACTGGGCCGAACTGGGAGCAATCCTCCTATTTGAATAGGAGTCTATTCAAATGTCCTCAAAAAGGAAGTTTGTACCTTCTTTTCCCAAAGTCAGTTCTACATTCTTTACACTGCCTCTCTTCCCTTCCTTGTGGATGCTGTGTTTCTATGTTCTATATCAGGGATGTCAAACTCAAGGCCCGCGGGGTGCTTAGATCCGGCCCATGAAGTCGCTCTGGAAACAGCAAAGGACCGCCCACAATGCCTCTGCCAGTGAAAACGGAGATTGAGAATCCATTTTCACTGGCAGAGAACTCGGGCCGTCGAGCTGGCCATGCCCCCCAGGTGAAACACAACCCTGATGCAGCCCTCAATGAAATCGAGTTTGACATCCCTGTTCTATATAGTACCTATTAATATTATGTCATTTATCCAAACAAAACCATATTATATTTAGAGAGATTGTGCCTGCTATTAGAGAATTGTATATGTTACACTTGGTTTTATCTATGCATTTTTAATATTTCATTTCTAATTGTGTTTAATTATTTTAGATTATATAATTAAACACAATTAGAAATGAAATATTCATATTAAGCACCATTCCATTCCTCATTAAAAAAAAACAGCAATAGCAATAATATTTGTCAGCTGCCCATATGCTGGAAATGGGTGGCTATATTGAATAAATAAACAAATAAAGGCAAAACTAGCGTTCCAATCTTCTGACATATCACAGACTGAAGAGTTATTATGTATAGGTAGTCCTCAACTTATGACCATTTCCTTAATGACCACTGGAAGTTATGACAGGTATCTTCAGAGTATTTATGCCTTGTTTTTGAAGTTACGATGGAATTACATTTGGAATGATTGGCAACTGGCTCATCTTTATGGCCATTTGCAGCATCACATGGTCACATGTCTGCAATTTGCAATGTTTTTTGTCAATATCTGCAAAAATGCCTACTGGGGAAAATGGATTTGCTGAATGTCCACCACAAAAATATCAATAATCAGAAACTACTTTCTCAAAGTCACTGAGTAGGTTTCCTTTGCTGAAGATGGACTTGAATCTGAGTCTCCCTAGTATTAATCAAATAACTTAACTATTAGGTTACACTGAATGAAATAAAAAGTATATCTTATTTGAATTTTCACTTTTCCAATATAAATCTAATATTCTTACCATCCTTTGTAACATGAACAACAAATAACCCTTCTTCATTGCCCAAAGCTATTCGTTCATGATCTGAAACAGTTAATAATGGGAAAAAAGTTGAAATACACATTGTGTAAGGAAAAATAAGTATCAGATGCCAGGATAGTTGAAACCAATTTAATATTAAGTGTAATGATACCATTATTGTTTCATTTTGTCTTTAAATGAAAATGAAAAAAAAAACCTCATGGGATTTCTGTAATAACTAAACAACATAAATGTTCAAAATTCAAAGTAGGTAAAAGGTAAAAATAACTAACAGAAAATTAATGCACAATTTTAACTAATGTATACATTTACAGATCAAAGAAATATACAATTTCCAAACATTTTAGAATTCATTTGACTTATAAATTATTTTCCATTTTGCTTTCCATCTTATATCATATTAAACAGTTTTGTAATTCACAATACCTCTCATCATCTTTATTTTTATTCCAGTCCATAAACTACCAGTTTTCCATTAGATGATATGTTATCTTGGCCATTTAGTCTATATGGACTGGTAACCAGAGAAAGGTAAAGGTTCCACTTGCACATATGTGCTAGTTGTTCCTGACTCTAGGGGGCAGCGCTCATCTCTGTTTCACAGCCAAAGAGCCAGCGCTGTCCAAAGATGTCTCCATGGTCATGTGGCCAGCATAACTAAATGCAAAAGGCGCACGGAACGCTGTTACCATCCCACCAAAGGTGGTCCCTATTTTTTTACTTGCGTTTTTTACATGCTTTCGAACTGCTAAGTTGGCAAATAATGGGGCAACCCAAGCTGGGACAAGTAATGGGAGCTCACCCTGTTATGTAGCACTAGGAATTTGAACTGCTAAACTGCCGACCTTTCAATCAACAAGCTCAGCATCTTAGCCACTGAGCCACCGTGTCCCACAGTAACCAGATATTTTAAGCTCCAATGTTTGTTTATTATTGGACAATTTGTTTAGGACTGACAGGAATTGAAATCTAATACATCAGGTTGCCCATTTACCTGGAAGCAAGCTTAATTTAATTCTGAGAGATACACATAGATTTATTTATTAGTCTTATACAGATAGTCCTTGACTTACGACCATAATTGAGGCCAAAGTTTATGTTACTAAGTGAGACATTTGTTAAGTGAGTTTTGCCCCATTTTTTGACTTTTCTTGTCTCAGTTGTTAAGTGAATCATTGCAGTTGTTACGTTAATAACCTAGTTGTTAAATGAATCTAGCTTCCCCATTAATACTGCTTGTCAGAAGGTTGCAAAGATTGTTCACATGATCCAGGGACACTGCAACCGCCATAAATATGAACCAATTGTTAACTATCCAAATTTTGGTCACATGACCATGAAGGTGCTGCAATGGTCGTATGTGGGAAAGATGGTCATAAGTCACTTTTTGCAGTGATATAACTCTAAGTCAAGGACTATTTTATTTCATTTTTACAAAATATTTAATACAAAGGCTTATTAAGTTTTATTATCATACCTATCTGACAAGAACACAATTTTTTTTTCTCCAAACATTTGCAAACGTGTGGAGGATAATTTTACATTTGCTGAGCAAAAAGGTCTCTGAAGGTTACCAGGAGTTTTGGAGGGGTTGCTGCTTGATGAATTTAAATATTTTTGAAAGTCCTAAAAACAGCTTCTCTCTTTTCTTTCCTGACTAATCAAATATTTCTTCCACGTTTTTCTTATCCATAAGTTATATTTTCCTTTATGCTTCCCTTCCTAATACTGTATATTTTCCTCATTCTTTTTTTCCCCAGTACCTGCAGGATAAAGGGAGGGCTGTGTGTCTGAATGCACAGAAAACATGGTTTATATATGTAGATGGGAAATCATGTTTTAAAATGGGATATTATATTTTACAGGCAATCCATTTTAATACAGTGGTACCCTGGTACTCAACTGCTTTCTAACTCATCAGATTTGGTATTCAGCTCATTTTGACGTGAAAATTTTGTACCCATACTCATTGTTTCTTGTACTCAATGCACAAACTAGAACTTGGTGTCTGCTGCATTGTGATTTTTCCATGCAGGAAAAATCTGTTTGGTACTCATCTTTTTGGTACTCATTGCACCTTCCAGAACCAATTAATGAATACCAAGGTACCATTGTATTCATTATTAATCCAATTAATATGGATTTAATTTTTTGTCCTTGGCCTTCCTTTCTAGAACAAAACTTGTAGAAGATCTATGTGTGTGTGTGTGTGAGTGCATATTGAGCGTGTATCACATTTGTTAGGGGGACGGGCAGATTTCATTGGATTTAGTACTTCTAGATTTATTTTTGTGTTTATAATTTTCTCCCATCTTTTCTTAAATTCAGAGCCAAATCCCTTCCAGGCAAATGGGGGTACACTGCTTCAAAATCCAAGTATGAATTAAAACTTCATAGTTAAAGCAAGAAATCTGTAAAATGTTTTTAAAATACATACCTATAATTGCTGCTGCTTGGCTAGTTTTAATAAGGGGTAAGGTACTATCATATGCTTCTTTGGGAGCGTAGACTGAGCGATCTTTGAGCTTGTTCTTCTTTAAGATCCTATGTAATTCATTTAAGACTCCTACCCATTTACTTTTTTCATTTTCACTGTCAGCTAGGATCAGGACTGAACACTTATTACTTGATGCTAATAGCTGAGAAGCTGAAACCTGGAAATGTTACAGATATGTGTAACTAAAAAACGAGATTCTTTGATAAATAACAATGTCATTTATTTATTGAATAAATACATTTATTCAATGTATTCAAAAGATACCCTCAATGTAACTATGTAGTAAATTAATGAAGAAATCAACATCAAATATAAATTACAAAAGACCAATGAAAGCTATCGAGGCATTAAAAAAATGCATAGTGAATGACCCCAATTCAAATCACTGTTCACTCAGTGATGAAGCTATGAGTATCTATCTCTGTAAAAAATCGTAATGAAGACAAAATGAAAAGGATAAAACTATGGATAAAATCTGATTTTAAAAATATAAGTATTAATTTGTATATAGGTAGTCCTTGAGATATGACTATAATGGAGCCTGCCCGTTACAGTCGCATGTCACAATAGTGGTTAGGTAAAGCATCTCACCTAACAACCTCCACATGTCTGCTCTCCCTAATAAGTAATTAAGCAAACACTTGGGTCATCAAGTGGAGAAAAGGGTACCTCAGATCCTTGGAGGCATACACAGAGTCAGGCCTGCCTGCTTCAACCCCTCCCCCAGGTCTCTCCCACCTCCTGAGATGCCTGGGCTCTGCTTTCCACTCCCTGGGGCCCCACAAACCTTTTCTACTTCCACAAGGTCCTCTCAGGTCTTTGGCATAATTCCCACCCCATCAGGCCAAACACCTTCCTCCTCATCTACCTTTTGAAGAGCTCTGTGGCCTTCCAGAGAAATGGAATGGATTACTCCTTTGTGCAGTTGCATGGTGCAATTCCACAAGTGGCTACCATTTTGTCCTATCCATAAAATGGCAGTCATATTTGAGTTGCCGCCACATGGGCTGGGGACAAACTGCTTTCTTTTGTTGCCTTAAGAAGGTCTGCACAGTGCTGTGGAAGCTTTCTGCAGAATTCAGAAGCTTCTGCAGTGCTGTACAGACTTCATTAAGGGAACAAAATGAAGCAGTTTGTCTGGCAGTTATCATTTTGTCCCTGTCCACAAGTGAGCAGAACAAAATACTGGCCATATTCAGCCCTGAAGCCAGGGGACAAACTACTTCATTATGCTGCCTAAACAGGGTTTGCATAGCACTGCAGAAATTATATGGAGCATTCAGAAGCTTATGCAGCACTGTAGAGACTTTGTTAAGGCAGCAAAACAAAGCCGTTTGTCTGGTTGCTGCCATTTTGTCCCAGTCCACAAGCAAGAGAAAACAACGCTTACCTGCATGCAGCCCAGGTAAAGGTGGCCTGCCCTTCTTCAACATGAGGTCCAAAGAGCTTCAGAAAGTAAGTGTAATGGGTGATAGATAAGAGAGGAGCAGGCCCAAGGGCTGCGGAGTCATGGTGAAGTGGGATAGGGCTAGAGAGGTGGGGTTGCTGCAGCATGAAACAGGGCCTTATGCAATTTGGGAGTGTCTATCATAACTTTGAAAATTCATTAAGTGTACTGTCATACCTTGAGAACTACCTGCATAGCATTTTTTAGAACTCTGAGGCTAATTAAATTAATTGCACCATTTCTGGAGGATTAAAATCAGACTTAGTTGATATTCCTATATTTTATCATAGAAAGCTGGAATAAAAATATGAAACTTCAAAGGAATCTACAAAAACCACACTGAATAACAAATAGAGAAAGTTCCATTAATTTTTAAAAAATGAATATAAGGAGAACAATATATTTTCTACTCTGTGTTGCAACTGTAATAGAGTATTACTTACCCTAAAAATACAGGGGATATCTTTTCGGTTTGCATGGATGACATCAGAAGCCAGAACAGAACACACCGAGAATTCTTCATCCCTTTTATAAAGATATTGGTAAGAGATTATTACATTTGAACAGTAATTATTCACATTCTAGAGCCGAATTTCTTAACCACTCAGTAATGGACCTCTTTGAGAGTCAGGCTACAGACTTCTCAGAAAAATGTATCTAAATTATAAAATAAAGAACACAATATAAATTGTTTTATAAAAGAAATGGATTATGCTCAAATACAGTTATCAAAATATTCAAAATGATAAATATATAACATAGATATATTCTTCTTTATTAATCCATTAAATCAGTAAGACAAGTTAGAATTACTGAAAATAAAGTTGTATTTTTTTTCTGATCCAAGATCACAGACTCCCCAAAATCAACCCACAGACCCCCAAGCAATCTATGGACCTCAATTAAGAATCTCTATTCTGGAAGAAAATTGTATCAGCACAACATAGATCAGTATGTTTTATATTTAGCTCACCATAAAAGTACATTACATTCACACAATATCAGTACCAAATAATTTCTTCATATAAATGTTTGCTATCCATTTGTCAATTTTTTTTTCTATTGGTATACAGGGGCAAAATGTAAGAGTGAAAGATAAATCAAGTCATAGCCCCACTCAAAGTGTCACAACAGAAAACTCGGATAAACTTTTATTTATATTTAAAAGATTTTCAAAATAATATTTCTATATGTAAATCCGCATCACTGAAGACTACACGATCAATTTTATTATCTTGAAGATATTTGAGCTCTTACTCTGAAATTTTATTTGCAATAACTCTATAATTCTTTAACTCTATAATTTAAGTCATTAGAACTTTATTTATTTATTTATTCATCATATTTCTATAGCTGCCCATGATCTATAACGTGATCTGTTCTCCACACAACACCTAAAAATAGATACAGAAACCCAATTAAACAAAATTCATTTATTTATTGCCAAAAATATATATATCTAAAAGTGATATGTTTTTTGTGGCAAAAGTACTTGAATTTTTAGGATTTAGGATTATTAGTTCATTTGAAGAGGAAATTAGAATCAGGTGTTTCAGTCAATGGGATGATTGGAAAGATTGCAAGGAGAAAGTCACTACTTTTCTGAAAGAATATTGCTGTTCCCTACACATTTGCAAAAGATCATGTGGATAAGCCAGAAAGATATTAGAAGTATGTTTTGTGGACAGATGAGATCAAAATAAAATTTTAAGGCTTATGAAAAGCATTACATTTGGTGAAAGGCAAACACTGCATTCCAGCATAAGAACCGTATCCCATCTAAAAAAATCACAGTAGTGGCAATATCATGATTTGGGCCTGTTTTGCTGTCTCTGGACAGGATGACGAGCCATTATTGATGGATCCATGAGTTCTTAATTGTGCCAGGTAAATATCAGAATATATGTCCATGAATTAAAGTTCAAGAGAAAGTGAATCATGTAGCAAAATGATCTAAAACATGCACGTCATACACACAAAGAATAGTTAAAGTAGAAGAAATTTAATGTTTTGTAATGGCCAAGTCCAACTCCTGACCTTAATTTTGCAGAAATTTTGTAGAAGGACCTCAGGAAGGCAGTTAATGAGGGGAAGCACACTAAATTCTCTAGTAGGAGAAATGGGCTAAAATGCTTCCAAACAAATACACAGGACTGATTGACACTTCTGGGGTCTGTAGTGCTCTCTGAACTTGGTTGTTTGCTTGCAGATGTTAATGCACTAATGATGCACTGATTCAGTGCACACCAGTTAGCTAGCTGGCTAATAAACCATCTGAAAACTAACAACTAAGCTCAAAGAGCACTAAGAGCTCCACAGTTCAGCCCTGAGCTACATGCAGTACATTCTCTTCTATTGATTAACAGTTATCAAAAATGTTTAGTTGAAATTATTGCTGCCCAAGGGTCTCATATCAGTTACTAAAAGGTTTACATCCTTCCCCAAACATAAATATGCAGTTTGAGATCATTTCCCACAATAATCCAATGAACAAGTCTAATATTTTAGATTCACTTGTTTAATTGGCTTCTCTTTTTCTAGTTTTTGGATTTGTGTGGAGAATAGATCACATTTTAGGTCATATTTATGTAGAGATACTGAAATCTCAAAAAGGTTCACAAACTTTTAAGCACGACTTTATCTAGGTACAATTAGCAAGTGTTTAAAAAAAAGAAATCCTACTGACCAATTATAAATATACATTAATAATAAATCCATTTAAAGAGAGATGATTCTTTACTTGAAGCAACAATTGCTATCATTTTAAAACTTCAGCTTCTAGTTCCATAATTTTCCACCATATTTAAAGCTCAATAATATTTCTATTATTATTATAATAGAAATCTATTATATCTAATATACTATACCACAGCTACGGCTGATGTTCTTCTAAGTACACTTGATCAAAAAGGGATAGGCTGTAGGAAAATGGTCAGCTATTATGTTATTCATACCAGCAGAGACTCAAGAGAAGGACTTGCCGCCTTGGGTATTAAATTAAAGCATGCCATTCCTACCTCATATCAAGAACCTGACTAACTACCACACTGGGTTGGGATGCTTTTCCTTCTGCTATATCATAAAGGAAGAGCTTGAAGTCACAAACAACAGCCAGGGCTCTCTGCCAGCCTTTCTTCACTCCAGCTGGCTTAGGGATCTAAAATAAATTTAATCATATTAATTTAATTAAATGCAAAAAAAAATCAAAACAGGAAAACAATGTTAACATCTAAGTGTAATATGCAAAATGTACTTTCAACATTTATACAAGAAACCATTCACCAAGGCAATCAGATATATATTTATACTATAAAAATAAGTTGACTTAATGGTCATGTCTTCCTTCAAATAGAGCAGTGAAGAAGCTGATGCCTCTTCTACTTGCAAGATTGCATTGATCTGAGATCAATGCTAGTTCCGACTTCCCACAATGGGTCTTGAATAAATGAACTACTGCTCAACTTGAATTCTGGGAGTATTGCTGCAGTTAAAATGTTGTAGTATTTCTTCTGGAAGTATAAGGTAGGTGGTTCCCACTGGCAAGAGTCCTTAGTTTGTCCCATTTCTTGGGAGTTCTTATTCTGTTCTGCAGCTAAGGCACTCTGGTGTTGTGTTCTCTCCAGTCACTCTGGAGGGCACCATCTTCAGTAATCACAGTGTAATCTTTTTTATTTATTTCCTTTCCCCCCATGGAGTAAAGCAAATATAACAGGAGATTAATCACTGAATGTCTGGGGATATTAGTTGGTTATATTTTTTATGCCTTCCACTAGCCAGATGGAGGGAGCACTGGCCCCTTTAATAGGATAATGGAGTACAACAGGATAGACATTAGCACACTGGTACAAAATTGCAATACCAGTGACAGTATGGAAGTACCCTGAAAACTACCAACTCCTAGCTTTTTCTCTGAAACAGTAGGAGACATCTTGGGGTTTACTGTGTTTGTGTGTACACATACATATTGTATGTATACACACACACACATTCATATTATATACACTTTTGTTGTAAAAATGATAAGAAATTCTCATTTCAGAGGTGGAGGGGAGAATGAATATCAATGGTAAACAAAAAACAACACAGGTTTTTTTAGACTTACTCGGACATGCCCTTCATAAGCAGTTCCTATTCCTTTCTGTGGATCAATCCCTAGAGGACCTTTTGTCTGTTCAGGTGGGATGGGACATACTGCTGGTGCTTTGTCTGCACAGGTCACATGGCATGAAAATCCACAGACTGGGAGGAAAGATAATATTTGTAATGAAAATGTAGATCGATCCTTATTGATTGTGCAATGATTATTTTAATAATATGAAAATCAGTTAATAAGCATAAATACCCTTGTCAATTTTTCTTGGCCAATGGAACTATGTGTCTACTACATGTTGTGCAGCAAGTATATGTCACTGTAAACTTCAATTCCAGGTTTGCTATAGATAAACATGTATGGTCACTGCATTAATACCTTCTGGGCTATTAAAACCAGTCATATATAAACCAAAATGAGCCATTTCACAGAAATTCCAAATATATATGTTCTGATGAAGTTTTATACTTCTGTGACATTTAAATTCTAATTTATGAAGGGCAATTTACAAATTTGGATAAGAAACGAATATAAAACTAATTGTTTAATTCCTCTGAGATACTGAATTTTAGTTCAAAAAATTATTTTTTAACAGAATCAGATGTTGCTTCATATATATCTTCCACATCACTCTTGTCAGCTCTACTTTCTTGAGCTAAATATGAACATCCATAAACAAAAGTTCATTATAAAAATATTTTGTTCAGTTTGATAAAATGGATAGCCCACCGTCTCACTTATGTTGTAGTACATGAAATTTCTAGGAGTCCTAAGTAGGGTAATAAACATCATTGACCTAGAAACATATGCATCTTCACACATATAATCATATTCTCCAAGCTTCTAATGGTTTCAGAAAAACTGAGATTGCTACACAGGGAAAGTTAAAGTCCTTTGTCCATTTTCACTTAATTTCTCTCTGCTGACCCAGCTGCTCATTTACTGAAAAGCCTTGTTTTAGACAAGGTTCCGCAACCATAAAGCCTTCTCAATACTGAAGCCAATGAAACAGATGCTCAGATTTTTCACTATACTTTTAAAAAACATTTCATTACCAGAAACAAGGACCATACAATATGGTCTTGCAGATCACTAGTTGTCCCAGCATCACCTATTGCAATCACCAATCTAAAATAGTATTATGACATATTCAACTATATAGTACATTATACTAAGCAACGGAAATTTGTCCCTGAATCTTCAAAAGGTAGTTAAAACAGCTAGCTGTTGTTCACTATTTTTTGACACAAGTGTAACACACTTAAAAAATGGCATTAACATGTAATTACTATCATATAATAAATATACAGGTGAAACTCAAAAAATTAGAATATCATGCAAAAGTTCATTTATTCCAGTCATGCAACTTAAAAGGTGAAACTAATATATGAGATAGACTCATTACATGCAAAGCGAGATAGTTCAAGTGATTTGTCATAATTGTGCTGATTTTGGCTTACAGCTCATGAAAATTCACAATCTCAGAAAATTAGAATATTACATGAAATCAATAAAACAAGGATTGTACATAGAACAATATCGGAACTCTGAAAAGTATAAGCATGCATATGTACTCAGTACTTGGTTTGGGCCCCTTTTGCATCAATTACTGCCTCAATGCG
>JANHFM010002053.1:124081-135562 GCA_032468115.1 Grayia smithii
GGGCAATATGCTGACTCTGTAAACCGCTTAGAGAGGGCTGTAAAGCACTATGAAGCAGTATATAAGTCTAAGTGCTATTGCTATAGCGCTATATTATGAATATATGACCTTTATTTGTTAATATAATTTCCACTTAATTCAACTGAGCTTACTCCACAGTACATTCGCACAGTTGCTTTGACACTGAACTATGGGACGGACAATTCTTAAACAAATGTTCTAAGAGAGAGTACCTCAATTGGTTCAATGTCACTAGCTGTGGAAGGGGACCTAGATCTTGAATGAAGATGATACTTGATATCTTCATCCCGCGAAGGCGTATTAGATAAGGTAAAATTTTCAACAGAATCAATCTAGAGAAACAACCAAGGGAAAGAAACAAGCAAAAGAAAAGAAATGGAAAATGAAAGGAAAAGAAAAGAAAAAAAAAAGGGGGGGGGAAGAATATTAAGAAGCCACATTCGATAAGTACCAGTTTTCAAAAATATAGAAATGCAAATAACATAAATGTAGAGTCTCATTTAATAAAGTTTGGTTCCTGACTTACAGAGATTGTGGGAAACAATACAGAATCATTTACCATTCCTTTTTTCAAGATGATTCCACACATTGCCATCTACTCTACAAACTTGATATTTCCTAGTGATCTACCATCCAAATATTACGTTGAGTAGATGCCTCGACTTGCTGTGACACAGAAATGTAGAAGAATTACACTACAATTTTTTTAAACAAGGAAGGTAATCATTATTAGTTTATTCCACCTTTTATTATATATAAATAGTTGGTCAACTTAAGGTGGTGAACATAGCTATAGTTAGGAAAATTTGAATATCTGTGGTATCAATATCAACATAACAACAATTCCTCTTATATTGCATTGATGTAAAGCTCATTGAAATCTACTCTCAGTGTTTATTTCTCAACAGTCATAATGAAATCAATTTATATAAAATTAAAACTAAGGCTACACTTGTAGGCCTCTTTTATATAGCAACTATAAGAAATAAGCTTGATAGATTTTGATTTGTTGGGGAATAATGAAACATCTGGAAACAAACAACCACCAAGGATTCCACAGATTTTGATTCTTTTATAATCTGAAACAACATTTTAGAAGCTTCTTTTGTATGGTAATTGTAATTTCATATAATAAAACACTTTAGAAAGATTATTACTAAATAGTCACAATACACGGCAGTATCATGATATTAATTAATTAGTAAATAAATCATTTTAAATATAGTGTAATAAAATGATCTTAGCCCACACTTATCAATATAAAGTAACACTGATCAGGTTTGTTCTGATAAAGGATAAATTTTTAAAGATGACAGTGACATCTTAGTCTATGCTTACAAATGTATTTCTATCAGTATGTAAAGTAATATTTAAATCACAGATACAAATTTTCTTTTGTTTCTTTTAACAGAAACAAGCAGCATGGTGTACAGGACATATTTTCATTATTTTCCTATACTGCTAAAAAATTGTAATTTTGGTTTAATTAAAATATATTTTAAGAAAAAATAATCTTTTTGGAAGATTATTTCAAATATTCCAATTATTCCTCTGTTTGGTTAAATTGTTAGTTTCCAGCTAGTTAACCTCCCTTTTTTCCCTCTAGTGTTAATATTTAGGATTGTCAGTCAAAAATTCTATTCTTTAACATAAAATAGTCAAGTAATATACTTTGATCTAAATCTACATTATCTATGCATTTTATTTTGTACTGAATAGGATTCATACAAATGATATTGTAGAAAGCAAGTTACTTTTAAGTTTAAGTAAAATGTTAGAGCATGATTTGTTGTTCTGAAAACACAAAAACAGCAGATAAAATATATCTAAGAATCTTCCTTATATGCATGTACATATAAATCTTTTTGTACATTTGTATGTGTAGGTATATGTATGTTTGTGTGTGCCACTTGAATAAACCATAAGTAGAGAACAGATGAGTGATCAATTTGTGTTCTTTTATTTTGTTGAACATAATGCTTGACTGCTCACTTATTTATTCCAAGTCCTAACATAAAGCAAAGAGTAACTGAAATTCAGAATGCAGCTCAGCACTTCTTTTAAAATATCAACTGACATATTTATTTATAAAATGTCCATCCGTTTCAACCTGCAGAGGCTATAATCAATGATATATGATCATCAATATAATTATTTGCTACTTGCATTTAAACTATTTCAAGCACTGCAGCAATTATTAGCAGAAATTCTTTTCTATGTTTTGATTCCACCATTATTAAATATAAAATTATATCTCTTTGAACATCAGGGAGAACTTTATTTCTTTTACTTATTGAAAACCTCACTGGGATAATGAATAATCTTTTCCATCTGTCCTGGGTATTATATCAGACAAAGAATGTAGGAAATAAAATATTATGAGACACACACAGAGGTAGCAGAGGTAATACCCCCTTTTTGCTATTTTTATTTCTTCCATTAAAAAAAAAAACCCAAAACAGAAGGGAAATAGAAATGACTAGAATACATGGTTTGTGTTTCTCATGTAAGTTAATTGCAAACTTCTGTTCTTTGCACAGATGAAGGTGGGTTTTAGGAAAGTCTGTCCACAAGATCTAGTCTGAAACACATATTCCAACTTTCCATGATATAGATAATTAGCATAACTCAGTCTGAGAACACTGAATAGCCAGTGCTTGCTCAATATGGGAAACAGCACAAGGGTGTCCATGTATGTGCGTGTATGCAGCTAACGTGTAGCATGTATTTGAAAGAGTTTGTTGTGGTGGGAAAAATATGAGGCAGAAGTATTAGGTACGTTTGCCATATTGAATCACAAAGCATTATAGCTTAAGCAAAGCAACCTTCCTTGAAACATTAAAGCAACCATGCCCTTTAGAGAGCTTGGGGCAACTTCTTTAAGGAATGTCAGTTGTGTGCAAGCACAGCCAGTATTAAAAACAGGACCCACTACCAAGATGAAGTGGTTGTGCATAGATAAGCATAGATAACAAAGATAGCCTTCAAGACACCTGTGCAAGCCTTCTAAAATACTTTCTGTGGCTGTTTTAATATTATGAGGTTATTTTGTTTGCATTAACATGTTTTGCAACAAGAATACTTTGCATAGCCTAATACATACATACATTTAAACACAGACACATCTCTGAATACTTAGAAGCTAATTTGCAGATTGATCTTCCTCTCTCTCTCTTCCTGTGTGCATGTGTGTTGTGTGTGTGTCTCTCTCTCTCTCTGTGTCCGTGTGTGTGTGTGTGTGAGAGAGAGAGAGAGAGAGAGAGAGAGAATATTCAGTGCATAAGACTAAGCATAAATTGCCAAACCAATAACCATACTATAAAACTATACAATGAAATGTTCTCAGACTGATAATACTAATCACATTAAACAAATGGGTTCTTGTCAAGACTTTGGTATTCTTTTTAATGTCAATCAAACTAACTTGACAGAATTGATAATCCTGTTTATAATTTGATGATGACATGGATTAGAAAGACAATTTCTGTTTTGTTAAATCTTTGTACTCTAATAAGTTTAAAATTGAAGCATAGTACTGTAATTCTATATGAAACATATTTATCTCATTTGTAAAAAAATATCTGTAAAAACATTATTTAAAAATTGTTCCCCACCATTTTAACAAACAGGTAGATTTTACACTAATTTTGCTTTGTTTTTGTGACATCCTAAAGCCAAGAGCATAAAATAGAATAAAACCACACACACATTCTCAAAGCTTTGCACTTAATAAACAGTATTAAAATATAAGAAAAGCAGTAACAAGACAAGCAGCAAGGTAAATATGCAAGCCGTAAAAATATCAAGGAAAATGGTCTACATTGAACAAAGGCAAAGCCATGTCCATGATATGACAAACTAAAAGCCAACACACAACAAGACATCCTCTTACACGTCTGCCTTTGTGGGCTGGAATACAGGAGGGAGAGCGCTTTAACAGAGAAAGGAGGAGACTGTTAACAAGGGAAAGATACATTTCTTCAATCCACATTTCTGTACAGAGATTGATATCAATTTGCGTTGTAAAGACAGGGATTTGTGTATCATGATAACATAAATCAGAAGAAACATCAAGACACAAGAAACAACTACTTTCAAACATAATTTTTAAAATATCACGTGTCTAAACAAAATTCTATTTTAGATGAAATAATTTCTTATTAAATGCTCTTCTGCTTTTTTACAAAAATGCAAATATTATCAGGAATACAGGTTGATCATTACTGTATTGGGATTGCAGCAGACTTTCGGTGCTGCACCCCATGATGAATGTCTGTTCATGGCTGCCAATGGAGATTTCTCACAGGAAAATGGCAGCTTCTTTAAGGACTGCAATGTGGGGAAATATTTTTTTTCTTTTTTGTTTGCTACAGTCTCGCTCAGATGTCTGTGGAGATTCTCAGTAATGGTTGTCCCAAAGGTGCTTTTTCAAAGGGCAACTGGACTTCCTAGTTTTTCTTTGAAGACGTTTCGCTTCTCATCCAAGAAGCTTCTTCAGCTCTGAGTGGATGGTGGGGAGATGGTGGAGGGATGGTCAGAGCTAAAGAAGCTTCTTGGATGAGAAGTGAAAAGCCTTCAAAGAAAAACCAGAAAGTCCAGTTGCCTCTTGAAAAAGCACCTTTGGGAATCTGAATCATATTTTCTTATCTTTGCTAATACTACTTGTTAATACTACTACTTAAATGCAGCAATACATTCTGAGTCACATTAGATCTTAAAGTTTTACTATAAGTGCAAGAAACAATGTTTATTTATTATCTGGTCTTTCAGAGCTTATGTAAGGTAATATAACATTACACAGAATTGTTATTATTAGACTTTTAATAAAGGTGATACAGGTAGTCCTCAAGTTATGATTACATTTTGGACTAGAATTGGCACTGCTAAGCAAGGGGGTTGTTGAGTCATGCCTAATTTTACCACTTTTTTATTACTGATTTTGCTGGCTAGGTTGCAAAATGGCGATCATTTGACTCTGGGACACTGCAACAATCATAAATACATGTGAACTGCCCAAATTTTGATCATCTGACTATAGAGATGCTGCGATGGATGAGGACTGTTTGTAAATAACTGTTTTCAGGGCCATTGTAACTTCAAACGGTCACTAAATAAATGGTTGTAAGTTGAGGACTACCTGTATTAGCATTTTAGCATGGCATTTGTGCCTCTTTTTGAAGTTTAAGAAACCATGTTATTTCTTTAAGCCAAAGCAATTTCCCTTGATGTGCAAAAAAACATTCTGAGGTGTTGCAAATTATTGAAGAAACAAAACAGGTGGAAAAGAAGGTGATATGGCATATTTTAAGCCTATCAGTCTTATTTTACGTCTTATCAATGGGTTTTATTGTTTAATTTGTTGCTTTCTGATGCATAACATATTGAATGTATGTACCACTTGTTTCTGAACCTTATATAAAAATTCGATATCCCAGCCTTAATAAAGTATTTTTTGCTTTGCCTGAAGTATTGCAGTTTGGGGGTAGTGGTGCAAAAAGCCACTTTGCAAAGGTGTTGGGTGTTTTTCTGTCAAAATCAGGAACCAGTTTCTTTCCAGCTTTCAGGTGCCTGGGCAATATAGTTTTATAGGCAACATATCCATGAATCTCAATAAACCTGGAAGCCCTAAATAGCCGTTCAACTCTGACTGTGGTAAACAAATAAGAAATCTTCAGAGCAGATTGAAGCCACATAACAGCCTTTTAACAGAAGTATTTTGACTTTCTAAGCAATCAACAATGTCCAAGTGATCAATAAAACTTGGAAATTTAGTCCTGTTCTGTGGACAATAACACATAGATAATTAACTACACTGAGTTGTGGGACACAAGTTGCTTAGACTTAGTTTAACTACTGAGGAAGTTTATTTTGACAAGGCTATTTCCAACTTACAGAAATGGGGGAGACATGATTTAATATTAGAAGAATTTTTTAAAAAAATAGAAGGTAAGTTAGCTCTCAGTATTCAAATTTGTTAGGCACATTGGGACTTCTAATGCTATAGACAAGGCAATATTAAGACAATACTCTGTTATTGTCTTTCAGAAGGCCCACAGCTAGGTAAAAATTTCACGGGAGCATAAGGATTTCAGTAAGCCTTAGATCCTTTCTGCTTCTTTCTTCCATTTTTACTTGCCGAAATAGGGAAGAAAGATGGTAGGTGTATTAAGTGTGCAGAATTTCTTCCAATTATTGGCCCAAAAGTTTAGAAAGAAAGGCAACAATTTTCTCCAAAAAAATCGGATCATTTAACATAAACATTTAACATTCCCATAGACTAATGATAAAAAAGACACAAAATATATCTTTTTTTCCCCAGTATTGCTTTTCTTTTAATAAGCAGGCTAAGCAGTATTTAAAGTGGGAATGAGACCCAAGTTCAATTTCTATTCAGCAAAGTGATTCATTGAGTGGCATTAAGTCATTTTCAAGCTTTCAGACTAAATACTACACAAAGATCACCATTACATATATTATATAAAAGTAGTTTATAAACATGACTACTTGACTGAGAATAAATATATTATTCAGAGCTATTATCAATTAAAGACACTGGACTATTTGAAAAAAGAGGCTTGTGGGTTTTGATGTCAGTTTTGTAATCTGAATACTTTGACAAATGTGCTCATAAATTTTTAAACCCATATTTATATACCACAAAAGTTATTTTAAATCTTGAATATCTAGAAATTGCTTCTTTTGTAGTAAGCTATTGCTGCAAACTGGAGGCTAGCATTACTATTATTGCACAAAGCCATTGATTTATTCAACCTAATAGAACCTAATCATTATTCAGTCAATTCCATCAGAAACGTGTCTTTTTTAAACTAATCCTACAGTCTCCTGAAAACCTGGATTGTATTATCTTTGTTTCGAGAATGTGACAGCATATTTGTTAAATTATTTTGAATATAGAGCTATTGTGATATTTTCTGCGTGATGCAGAAATTGTAATCCAAGCTCAAAAATGGTGAACAGTATCCTCCAGTGTCTTTAGAGTGAGGATAGTCATATTGAAAAATGTTACTGTAAATAGGAGCACCACAGCACTACATTTTGTACTTATCTACAATACAACTGACATAATTATTCCACATATCCTTGATAAAAAAAATTATCATTGGTGTATGAGTTTAAACTGGCCAGGAAAAAAAAATCTTAAGAAAGTGACATGCATGTGAATGAAACATATATTCACACTCATCCCAAGCTAAAGTAAAAAGAGAATTGTAGAAGCCAATTTTAATGATACAGTTTTGACCAAGCAATATCAATAACAGGCCAGAATGAGTGTGAGTGGTCCCTTGAAACAAGTCATGTCTTGCATCTCAGTTCCTTCAAATAGCAAATGAAAAGACACAGATGCAAAAACTTTTAGCCCATGCCATGAAAACTTATACTGAAAACTATACAGCACGGACACATCAGGAGCACAGAACCTGCTGAATTTCATGCTCTTGATGGTTTAAGATGACTGCATTACCATCTGAAATTGCCAAATCAAATCTGTTTTATTACTGAATAATTTGTGGATTTGGAGATGAAAGACTTACGTCATCCATAAAATCAATCAATGAAGAAGAAGATGAAGAAGAAAAGGAATCCTATTTTAATGCATACAGCAGTAAAGAAACAGAAATAGATAGATGAAAATGTCTGTTTTGTGAAAACAACTGCATCACCATACTATTGAGAAATCAAATAAAGAAAAACTGGAAATGACTAACATATTATTTTGTTTAGCATAACTTCTGCATAGTTTTGTTAACTAACTCTAATCCACAAATAATGAATATTCTTTCACCCACACTAAAAACAGATCAAGGGGCCATACATTTACCAGATAACAAAATAATCATTATAGGTAGTCCTCAACTTACAATCACAACTGGAACTGGAAATCTGCTTGTAAGTCATGGCAGTCAGGTAACTGGACCCATATTTTTGCCATTTTTGTGATGGTCATTAAGTGAATCACTGTGGTTGTTAAGCAGACCACAGTTTTTGCCAGAAACTGGTGGCAAAGTCAAGGTGGATGCCAAGTGCCCCAAACACAGTCATATAACTATGGGGCTCGTGACATTTTATGACAGCTGGAAGTGCTTTACAGGTTGTAAAACATCTGTTCCAAGACCATCATAACTCTGAATAATCCTGTTATAAATTGAGGATTATCTGTAATGGGAATGTAAAATTTATTGTCATGATTTTGTCATAGCATGTTTTAATATCGAAACAAATGACTGCCAAACAGTAAATATATTGATAGATAAGCTACATTTAATTGGAAGTACATTAGTATCAACTTGCTTCATCAGGGAATTCTTGCTTCTAAGTACCTTTTCCTTAGGCCTCACCTTCCTACCATCATCATCTTCCTCCCCCTTGAAGGCTACAATCCATCTCTGTCCTAGTTCCATAATATACAACTCTTTCTATTCTCCACTTCAGAAATATTTAGTAACTTTGTTATATTATGTCCAGAGATAAATAAGGATGGTTGCTGCTAGGTGGGAAAGGATACCCCAGGGTGCACAATGGCCTGGTGTGGCTTGGTGCAAGCACCGCAAAGCTTCAGGTGGCTACTGTCAGGTGTGGGAGACTTATCCAAGCAACTTGTGATCTTCCATGTCAACTTTCCTATTGACTTTGCTTGTGGGAAACTGCAGAGAAGGTCACAAATGGGGATCAGATGACCATGGAACATTGTAACTGTCACGAGTGTGAGCCACTTGCCAAGTGTCCATATCATACTACTCATTCAGCCTCAGCCACTGAAAGAGTGGTTGTTAGCTGAGAACTACCTATTTTTCGGACTATAAGATGCACTGGAGTATAAGACGCACCTTAGTTTTGGGGGAGGAAAATAAGAAAATGCTGATTGGGGATGGCTTGGCCTCCTGGAATACCCCCAATCAGCTGTTCCTAGAAGTGAATTTTAGCAACAGGTTCGTTGGTTGTGAGCTCTGCACCTTGCTTTTTTTTCAGCCTCTGAAACCTCCATTTGAGAGGGTTTTTTTCCAGCCTCTCAAAGGGAAGTTTCAGACACTTTTTTCAGCCTCTGAAACCTCCATTTCAGAGGCTGGGCTGGGCTACATTTGGACTATAAGACGCACCCATATTTTTACCCTCTTTTTGGGGTAAAATGGTCCATCTTATACTCTGAAAAATATGGAAAATCTAGTTTTGAAAATATTACAGATATTTCATTTTAGGGTTAAGTTTCAAGACTTTAAAAATGGCCAAAAAAATAGAAAGCTCTTCTGTCAAAATATTTGAAATACAGCTTAGGTTGGCACATAGGAAATCTGCATTAAAAGCCTCATACAAATACTTTTAACATTCTCCTTCTCCTTTTTACAACTAGAAAATGACAAAAGAAGTAAATAATATTCCTTATGAATCAAAATTTGATTTTTTTGCAACATAATAACTGCAGTTATGATTTCAAAGCAGTAGTGACCATAAACTTCATCCTTTTGTAACATCAAAATATTAAGAAATAAATCAAATTACTTACTTCAAACTGATCCAGAGCAGAGGTAGGTGCATTCAAAAATGCCAAGAAAGAATTTTGTGAGTCTTGATGCTTTACTCCTAAAAAACAACAGCATGATTTTAATCAACAGAAAATGATCATCCACATACTGATCCACCTATTGCTATTCTTGAGTTGTTGCTTTCTGCTTAAGATCAAATTGTTCCCAAAAGATGTTATGAACATTTTTTTCTGGGAGGACTTGGATTCAAGTCCCTGTACAACAATCAGTCTTGTTAACCCATATATTTCCAGCTCTTTGAGCTTTAAGGTAATAATATAAATTCATGGGAACCATTTGCTGGGATGGTCCTTTCAGGATTTAAAACAAAATTCTTATTCCCAGTTGCTGAATTTTGATACCAATTTTTACATAAGATTTCCCCAATTAAAAAATGAGAAACTGGACTAATAATTTTATATCACAACTGATTCTATAGCATGTCATCTTAGAGTCCTTCTTTGAGGGAGATGGGCGGTTCAGAAATGTGATAAGCAAATAAACAAATAAACACATAAATACATAAATACCTTATTTTTCGGAGTGTAAGATGCACCTTAGAAAAAAGCTGATTGGGCGTGGATCTGCCTCCCGCAATACTTCCAATCAGCTGTTCCCAGAAGTGAATTTTAGCAACAGGTTCCTTGGTTCTGAACTCTGTGCCTTGTCTTTTTTTCTGCCTCTGAAACTTCTGAAACTCTGTTTCAGAAAAAAAAAAATTTCTGCCTCTGAAAGCCTCCGAAACAGAGCTTCAGAAAATAAGCCTCTGAGGCTTTTTTCCTGAAGCTCTGTTTGGAGAGCTTCTTTTGGAAGATACTTTTTGCTGAAGCTCTGTTTGGAGAGCTTTTTTCAGAGAAGACTTTTTTTTCTGAAGCTGTTTGGAGAGCTTCTTTCAGAGGAGACTTTTTTTGCTGAACCTGCTTTCGGAGGAAGCTTTTTTCAGCCTCTGAAATCTCTGTTTGAGAGGCTGGGCGGGGCTACATTCAGAGTATAAGACATACTCTGATTTTCACCCTCTTTTTGGGGAGATAAAGGTGTGTCTTATACTCAGAAAAATACAGTAGATATCTATTGGATTAAAAATCTGTCCATGGAGAACCATCTGTTTTTATAAAGATAAGATTTGTAAGTTGTAAATGTAGTTTTTTAATCGTTTTTAGGATGGTTATAGAAAAGAGATGGGAATTTACCTCCTTGGTACAGTATATATGTAGAAAGCTAGATGTTAGATTACAGAAGGCAGTAGGGAAAGAAGATTTATGGGCACAGTTTGTGTTGAGTTTTTCTGGGCCCACTAGTTTTTGTAGAAGCTTGGCAGTAAGTGACACAGTTCTAAAATGGGATTTAAAGTCAGAATTGTCGGCCTTGTGGCAGGCTTGTGAACTGTTTATGTCAATATGGTTAATGAGATCTGAAGAATGTGGCCTGACAGCTGCTGTTGATACAGATCAATTTTGCTCATGTTGAAACTGGGACTAGAATACAAGTAGCCAAATAAAGCAAGAGTGGTGGCTCATCTCTGAAGATATCAGTAAGCACATCCATTGGTTGGATGATTTGGGAGGACTGCAAGGAATTTCTATTGTCCGTGTAGATGTCAAGAGAGAGATCCAGAACAGTAGCAGTAAACAGTATATACCTCCCTGGGCCAAAAAAGAGAATGGCCTGAAGAGAAGAAAATCAACAATCTCTCTACTTCCAGTTTATTTTATTTTTTATCTTTATTTTATTTAGACTTGTATGCCGCCCTTCTCCCGAAGGACTCGTGGCGGCTCACAATAAAAAATATCCAGTAAAAAACATATATCCATAGACAAAACATAACATACAACAAGACATACAATATTAAAATAGTTTAAAATATCAAAAGAGTAAAAAGGGACAATAGAAAAGTTAAAATCCAATTTAAATATATAAAAGT
>JANHFM010002054.1:23785-34538 GCA_032468115.1 Grayia smithii
TATATTGTGAGCCGCCCCGAGTCCTTCGGGAGAAGGGCGGCATATAAATACAATAAATAAATAAATAAATTTATGTCTGTCACATGAGTGGTCCACTTTATGACCATCACGACTTATACCCATAATGGGTAGGCTTGTAAGTTGTAAGTAAGTTGAGCATGATTTATATTACAGTCATAAGTCAAGGACTACCTGTATTTTGGGAAACAGGTAGTTAGGGAAGATAAGGGTCAGCAACCATTTTATAGCAGCTTAGAGTTGGGAGTGGGTGCCTTTGGAGATACGAAATGGAAAGCAACGTAAGACTTCTCAAATTTCTATTTATAATAAAATATGATGGTTTTTCTAACTTGCTCTCGCCTTTACCACAGAACTAATGGCAAAACTGTAGCAAAGCAAACATTTCTATTATTTCTGTGCAGTCTTATGTAATACCTCAGACTCTTTGTTCAAGAACCTAACATAGAGACAGAGAGAAAAATATGCTAAATGGTTGTACGTTAAATGGGCATTCTTTATTCATTTCTAAAGATGTTTCCAGTTTAGGCACTGGAAAAATGTCATCTACTAATGAACTAAAACTGAAATACTTGTTTCAAGAAACTGACGTGACTAAAATTTCCCAATATTTATAGGGATATGTATCAGCTTTGTTGTGCAGGTGGGATTTAGCAAACAGTTGCAGAATATGTATTGTGTAATAAGCTAAAATATGACTGGCTGATGTGGGTTTTGCACAGATATGACAAAGTAAGTTTGTGGGTCAGTGTGCTGTACAAATCCAAGGTGTTGATTAATAACACAGCAGTTACATATTGTCTTAGTCACAGGTATGTAATACAAGCAGAAGATTGACGATAGGTCTATGATGCTTGGGGCAATTAAAAAAAAAGTTTAAGAACCAGTTTAACTTTAGGACAGGGGTCTCCAATCTTGGCAACTTTAAGACTTGTGGATTTCAACTCCCAGAAATCTTGGGCTTGAAGTGCACAAGTCTTAAAGTTGCCAAGACTAGAGAAACCTGCTTTAGGGAGTATCTTCCCTCCCCTCAAAAGAAACTTTAAGAAACAAGCATAACCTGGAGGGAAGAGAAGCATCCACAGGATCTAAAAAGGATTATAATATTCCCCACTTCGTTTTATCCTTGGAGATGCTTTAGTAATTTTTGTATCATATGATGAGTTCCAATAAAAGAAATGACTAAAACATTTCTCAGGACTGAGTAGTACTGTACGATTATTCATATCCCTCAGTTTGCTGGAAAATATTCATTCCTTTGGCAATAAAATCTGGAAGAGTAACCAGTTTTTTAAAAAAAAATAAAATAAAATTTGGTCCTCTCTAAATAAATATATTACTTGAACTCTTCTTAAGAGTTTTTCTGAACGCTGGGAATTTCTCACTCTATTTATGTCCTCACTACAACTGGGTCTCCTTTCTTTCTCCTTGTTCAGGACTGAAAGAATGCAGCTGTTGTTTAGAAAGAGCCATGCAGCTGTGACCCTGTTATGATAGCAGGTTCAGAGGCTATTCGGACCAACAGATAGTAGAGAAGCTTATTTTGAGCTGGGAATCCTTTCTCTCAGAAACCGTCATCTAAGAATACGCTGCCCTGGCTGTTCCTAAATACATATTCAGCAATAAATGCAGGAAAGGGTTGCAACCGGGATAACTCCCTGTGATAAGAAAGGTGAAACTAGGTCAGAGCTGTAGAAAGATAATTATATAGCTGCCCATCTCACAAGAAGTGATTCTGGGCAGCATATAGAATATATATATATATATTTATATAAAGCAAACATGTCAAATACAATCATATATATTTTAAAAAGTAAACTCCTCCTTGAGCCTACTGAGTGGGATTCGCAGCATGCTTCTCTGGCTGGATCCGAAACAGATGTAGATGTAATTGGGTGAGGAATCCTGCATTGCTGATTAAAACTAAATGTGTTCCCCCCCCCCTCCCCCGTGTTAGAGGAGATAAATCTATAAATATAGTGGTTTGCCTTTCTTAGTGTTCTGGTGGCAGCAAACACGAAGATTGGTGTGACCTGATCCCTGCTAGGCAAAAGATCAGTAGAGCAAACATTATCCAAACTGTTGAGAAAGCACCTTACACAACCTGGGATTGTACCTCCTTTTTTCGGTTTCATCTTCCTGTTCTTCTGGTTTATCCCTCAATTATTGCACACCACAAAGTGCATGAAAGTATTTCTTGGGAAGCAAAATGTCTCTTATAAGCTCTTTCCTCTACACCAGAGGCCTTCAAACCTGGCAGCTTTAAGACTTGTGGACTTCAACTCCCAACTTGTGGACTTCAACTCTGGGAATTGAAGTCTACAAGTTTTAAAGCTGCCAAGTTTAGGGACCCCTGCTCTGCACTGTGTGCGCCATTCATAAAGATTTTGATCTTATCGGCCTTATACTTGAAGACTTAGCATTGCCTTTTTTCCCACGATAGTCAGTAGTCGGTTTGTGTATCACATGAATTTATGGTTTATTTTATCGTGGATGATGGAATGGGACCAGATCATATTGTGGTTCAGTGTACACATAGAAGTGATTATACTGGATGAATGGGCTTGGTGAATAAGATTATCAATTCTGGATCACATTTTTCTAGTTTCACAGTTACGTACATTCTACCCATTCCTCCAACCCCATCATCTTAAATCTCTTTCCTATCTGAGATCAAGATGATAGTCAGCATTACAAGCAAGGACCAAAAGGATTTAAAATTGCCATTATAAGAAAGGTGTGTCTAGCCTTCTGCTGACTTTCATGGAGTGACAAAAATCTATTTAGAGGGAATTCTTTGGAATTCTATTTTTAACAGGATTCCTGCAGCTGTTTTTAAGCTTGAGTTCTGCAGCTATTTCTCTGGCACGTGGACAGTGTTTCCAGATTGTTGTATTTTGAGCATAATAAACCAGTATTTTGCAAGACAACAGAACTGTCTCATATTAGCAATTCATTACAAGGTGGAATTCAGAGTTTGGAAGAAAACGATAAAAATCAATGGGACACATTAGATTGTGATTAAAGTCCAATTGGTTACAGTTGATCCACTCAGTCACATAAAATATGGATATAGTCCATTGTTTTACACTTGTAAAGTAATAGTTAACATGAAATTATGTAATTAATTATTTATTTGGCCTTCTAACAGTTGTGGCTTCACATACTACCATTTTAATTCTTAATTCCTTGCCAAGCATGTTCACCTACTATGATAGTGTCCTTTGGTTTGTTGTTTTAGAAATCAAATTTAACTGTTCTTAGAAATCCATGTTAAGATTGTTTTTCTGTAAGTAAATCATTATGAATCATAAACTTACAATAATTAAAAATGCTTAGATACTAAAGCAAAATGCAAATTCAATCCAATGTTTCATAGTGGGGTAATTGTGATTAAAATATAAACAACATGATTTGTTACATAATTCCAGCAGATACATGTTTTTTGAAGAGTGCTGCCAGCTGCTACTTTATTTACTGAGAATTGCTTGAATTTTATTTCTTTGTACCAATTTAGATTTGTTAGGCTGTAACAATTAATGCTATGTTCCTTGCAAAGCTAGCCTGGGAATTATTCAAAGCTTTTAAAAATCATTAAAATGATAGGCAAGCAAGTTCTTCCAAACTTTCCTAAAATGATAATATATCTTCTTATCTAAAGATAAGGTAATTTATCTCATCAAGATAATATATCTTATCTAAAAATAAATTTCTACATTCTTAAATGTTCTGGATTTAATAGGCCATTGAAACTTAATGCCGAATTTCTTATTCTTCACATGTATTCTAACAATGAAATTCCATCTTAAAAAGCAAAGAAGGAAAAACATAATCTAAGGACATGCTTCCCAGTTACGTACACTGAATTCTATGAACATTTGAGCTAGACTGTTTTATACTGTATATCTAAGGGTCTCGTACTGACAGATAATAATGCTGGCATGTTTCTTTTTGAAACAGCGCAAAGTTTATCCATTTAAGAAAACTGAAATCTGGCTTTTAAAACTGATAGGTTCATCCTCATGCGAGACAATCTCTATCCCTTCATCAGCTGCACGCAAGAGGATTTCAGCTAAGTAAACTTTTAATGAGCAATGCTGAAAATAATTCAAGCTGGTTTAATAGATAAAAGGATTTAGCTTACCTTGCCTGATCTTGAAAAAGGCCATGCCTGCTTAGTCCATGGTTGAGAAACCACCAAGAAAGACCAGGATTGTTGGCTAGGCTAAAAGGTCAAGAAGAGACATCCTGAAAAAGGAGGAGCCAATCCATTTTCTTGTCAAGAAAACTACCTGGTTGCATCCTTGATTTCACTGCTAGGGAGCATCTACCTGACTTTGGTTTGGGGATGGTAAACTATATGGGATGGCAACTATATGGGCAACTTCCCAACCTGGAGTTCAACTCCCAGAATTCCTGAGCCAGCATGGTTGTATTGTTACCATAGTTGCCCATCTCTGTCTTAGCTGATCTCAAAAGGTAAGCAGATTGTGTCTCTTTCTTACTGTTGTCAAAGTTGTTGTTGTTACCTAGATGTAGTCACCAAGGGTTTATTCTTTACGAGATAAAAATAGCATGTCTAACTGTAAAACCTTTTAAGAGAAAATAGTTGGGTTTTTGTTGAAGGAAATTAAATTTAGGAATACACACACACACATACAAAACTATATTGTTTATAAAAGTGCATATTTTCTTTTCTCTGTTAAGACACCTTAGATGAATACTTCGAATATGAAGCTGAGGAATTCCTTGTCAACTTGGCCTTGTTGATTACTGAAGGCAGAACACCTGAATACTCGATTAAGGGCAGGACTGAAGGCTTCCACTGCCCTCCAGCACAGTCAAGTCAACCAACAACAACTAAACATGAATGCAGTGACAGATTGGCCCAGGTATGATGACCCATGCTGATGATGGTTGGCAAGTTGGTTCTTCTGGAAAATCGGCATTAAATGCTATAACATAACATCAGTGACGCATTTAACAGCCCAACTGTGCTTAATCTCTGTTTATGTTAGACAAGCAATCACCTTTAGAATGTGTTTAGAAAGTAAATACATTTGATTATAGGTCTGCCAAATTATTATTTTTTTGTACATTATAATGGTGCCAGCTGGATTAACTAGGAACTTCTGGGTTTGATAAATGGAGTTACCTCTCAAAAAAATGCATGACAGACTTCTTTTTCATTTTGCATTATTAGAGTTTGGAAAATTCTATGTGGTTTGTTCACGGGCGGATGTAATTGTAACATTGGGTTGTTTGATTCTTTTGTTCCAGTGCCGTCAAGCTAGGCATACCCGATCTGAAGTTGCATTGCTGTGGAAGAAAAATATTCCTATTATGATAGAAGTGATGCTACTTCCAGACTGTTGCTATAGCGATGAAGGATCCACGACTGAAGGGAATGACTTAAATGATCCTGCAATCAAGCAAGATGCACTGTTGTTGGAAAGATGGATTTTAGAGCCAGTTCCACGGCAGTAAGTTTTTTTTTTTTGTTTTGTTTTTATTCTGAGAGTTGGTCTGGACTGAAGCTTACCACAATCTCTCAGTTATGTCAACCTATCCCCTAGCACAACAGCGGTTCTCGATCTTTGTAGCTCCACAGATTGGCAACACCTGCAGTGGTGGTGACTCTGGCCAGGGGGTGGTAGGGAGGGAGAGGATGGTTTCGCATGCGCAACCTAGTTTCCACGGATGTGCCAATGAAACTTGGCATACTTGCCGCTTGTGCGGCCCAGTTCCCAATGCACCTTGGATTGCTACCAGGCCATGTACCAGGGTTGGGGACCCGTGCCCTAGCAGGATCCAGAAAAGTGAGCTTTGTCTGTTGTTGTCTTTGTCCTTTGGAGTAGAGGTCTCCAACCTTGGCAACTTTAAGACTTGTGGATTTCAACTGCCAAGCTGGCTGAGGAATTCTGGGAGTTGAAATCCACAAGTCTTAAAGTTGCCAAGGTTGGAGATCTCTGCTCTGGAGTAGCCTCCCTTCAGAGAATCACAAGGCTTTTAGAACAAGCTTTAAGGACCTGGCTCTTTCCTCAGGCTTTAGGTGTAACAACTGGTTGGAGGCAGCCCCATTTCCCCCCCCCCCCTTTGCTCTCTCTATCTAAATGTCTTTCTCAGTTTTAATTGTGAAGCCTCCCTGAACCATTTTGGAATGGGGGAGAATTGAAAATTGATGAATGCAGTAGAATCTTTTGTTTTGGTGGTCGTCTTGGGAGGGGAGGAGGCTTCTAAAAAGATCAATACAGGAACTATTCGTCTCATATTAAAGCTTGAAAGGGGAATTATCCATTTTAAGAATTTTAAAACTGCCTTCAGAAGTTGTGGGAGCTTCATCACTGGAGGCTTTCAAGAAGAGACTGGACTGCCCATCTGTCAGAAATGCTGTAGTGTTTCCTGCTTGGGTGGGGATGGGGGTTGGACTAGATGGCCTACCAGGTCCCTTCCATTTCTGTTACTCTGTTAAAAAAAAAGAATGGATGAATGGTTAACTGAATTCAAATAAAATGATTATGTAACAAACCCTGCTAAGGCAAAATCATCATATCTCCTTTTTTTTTCCTTCAAATTTTGTTTATTCACTTGAATAGGCAGACAGTGTTTTCCACTTTTTAGCAGTATGTAATCATATCTTGAAATTGATGGAAGCCAATTGCCACATACAAAGGAAAGCCAGCAGTACACATTCTGGATTAAAATTATGTTTCCTTTTGAGTCCAGATGAACTCTCTATAACATGAATACACCCATGCAATTTTCTTGTCAGTGAAAGGGAAAAAAAATGGTCATAAATGATTTGCTGATGGGGAATATACTCCTTTTATTTGGGGGGTGGGGTGGATGTTAATTGTATTCAACTACATTGTTCTGCCCTTCCTGTGTATTTTTCACTGATGTGTACATTTTCTCTTTTGATATATTTTTAGAAGTGGTGATCGATTTATTGAAGAGAAGACCCTCTTATTGGCTGTCCGCTCTTTTGTGTTCTTTTCTCAGTTAAGTGCTTGGCTGAGTGTGTCACACGGAGCTGTGCCTCGTAATATTCTTTGCAGGTAGGCTTTTGTCGAAAAGCTCCTCCTCCTGTTCGTTCTCGGCAGCCTTGTGAGGATGAGAAGCATTGCTTTTATGTACTGCTTCTGATTTAATTAGCCTGCGTGAATCCCATTTAGGAGAGATTGACTTTAAAAAAAAGAAACCACCATGATTTTAGATGGTGTACGCCCAAAGGCTCAGGAACTAGAATGTGCACTAAATGAAGGCTTGAATTGGCTTTGACATCTTGGCTTTTCATTTTTCAGAGTGAGTGCTGCTCATGTGGATCTGCAGTGGACCTTTTCCCAGACACCAACAGAACACCTTTTCCCTGTCCCCAATATTTCTCACAATGTGGCCTTGAAAGTCAGTGTCCAATCCTTGCCCAGACAATCGAACTATCCAGTTCTGACCTGCAGCATTCATGCCAACTTTGGCTTCTATGAGAACAGAAGAGAAGAGACTAATGTACACCAGCGCTGTGATTCCGTTAAGACCGAACAACCCAGTGTGGCCAACTCGCAACGTCCTTGTGGCAAACTGATGTGGGCTGAAAGCGTGCTCGGCGTGAAGCAAGACCCTGAGTTTAGCGCTGCTGTCAGAAACCTGAAACTTTATCCCTTAGCTGGCCTTGGATCTGACTTTGGATCGTTAGAATCGAAAGTTCAGGGCTACCCAGCTTCTGTGGAGAGCAGGGCGCTGCTGCCGGAAACGCCAGAGAGAGCTCTGAAATCATCTTGCTTGGCTGATACCCGTGGCCAGAACAGCAACCCTTCCCGCCAGCCATTGGGAGATTCGATTCCTTTGATAGGCTCTTTACTCCAAGAGCGCCATGAAGTTATAGCAAGGATTGCCCAGCATCTCATTCATTGTGATCCGGCAGCATCCCCTGTCACGAGAAAGGCTTTTAGCACCAATGAAACCGGTGTGGCAAACCCCAAGGGTCTACGTCATGTGCCTGAAGAGAAAAACTTGCTGAAGAAAGGAAGGGAATTGCCCTCCGTTGCTGCTAACTTGGAACACAAGGCTTCAGAAAACGTTGGAAAAGTCCAGCTAATACCAGAAACACCCTTGTCTCGCTCCTACGTCCCTCTGAACCAGTGTTTCCACCAGGCGAGAGAGGAAACCAACCCTCTCATAAGCTCTTTACTTCAAGAGAGGCAGGAGGTTATCACAAGGATTGCCCAACACTTGATTCATTGTGATCCACCGAGATCACAAGGTGCGCCTCCTGTGTTTACTTTTCACGATGTCAGTGCAGTTAATCCGAAGGCTTTTCACAGTTCCTGTAAAGAGCACAGCCTGCTGAAGAAAAGCAAGGATGTCCCTTCCGATTCCTTCTCTAATTCTAGATTGGCTTTACCAGCAGATGACCCCAAGGCAAAACTTAAAACACCAATAACTCCATTGCATTCGCTTAGATGTGACGCAGACCACAACGTATCTCCCAGCTTTAGAAGAAAACTGCTGCTAGCAGAGACCAATGAAGTAGTCCAAAACACATTTCATCAGTCTCCTTCTAGTAGAAGTCAAAGTCCTCTAACTTGCACGACCCAATCATGTAACAAAGAAGGTTATAAATCGGAACTGACAGATAAATTGGAGTCTGTGCTTTCTGGTTGTCCCCATAAACCTCAAATAGCAAAGAGAGGCACCACCAAGCCGTGTTCACATTTCAGATGTAGTAATGAACTGGTTTGTAGAAGTAAATTTAAGGACAGAACGATCTCTTGTGAAAATAGTGACCCACACTGTTCAAATAATCCCCAGGTGGATCAGCACCGAATACTTGAAAATGTTAAGGCGGCTACAGTGCTAGCATCTGACAGCTGGCATAAATATGAGTCCAGGCACTTAAATAAAGACTCCAAACCACCAAATGTTTCTGAACAAAACTCTCAGCTCACTAGTATTGAAAACTATTTACATAAAGACCATGACATTTTCAAATGCAGAAGTAAACAAGACAGGGTGAAAACTGCCAACGATGAGAATGAAGAGCCAACCGACTATGAGGTACAGAAGCATTGTCAGAAGAAGCCTGTAGAAGATTCCTTGACTGCTTTTTTTGAACAAAAGAAGAACGCAGAGGTGCTGGTGAGTGATGTTTAATTGACATATGGTCAGTTTCTGCTGTATGTTCCTCCCTTAAGCATTGAAGATGACTCGGAAGAAAGGTTAATCTCTGCCTCTAACGTTGGTGTGTATAGACATACATGTTCAAACTGACAGCACCCAGGGAAACAAATGCTTGCAACAAGAGGCATGAGAAAGTCCTTTGCCACCCTTTTCTGACCAAAGCAATGTTAATTGTTTGCTGGAGATGATTTTTTTTCTTTATGTCTTGATCTTTTAACCATGCCTAATTTTACAAAGTGGGTTGACTACTGAAATCCTTATAGTTTGCAATATTTCCTTGTTTGTGAAAGTGAATATTCATAAATTACCTAACCCAAGGGCTTAGGTAATAATAATATGTGTAGAGTGTATGCAGTAAATTTGTGACTTGGCTACTCCGCTACTGAAAGATGATTGCATTAAGTCAAAAAATTACTAGGAAAGCATTTCAGATCTCATGGAAAAATATCCTGGCCCATGGAATTTTTTTCATTTTCACTTGGCAATCCTAAAAACCATGTTCTCTAATGGATACAGGAATTTAAAGCATCCCTATTCCTCTGGTGATGAGAACAGAAATGAACCAGCCTGTCTTTTATATTTGAATTAAGATACAGATTAGTTTCCTTACAAACCTGGTGGCACTTTAGTTCTGTCAAGCCAGTTGTCATCTTTTAGAAGAAGTTACCCCCCGAAAGCACATCTACAAAGTACAGGCACTAGGTGTTACGGTAGACAACATCTATTGAGTTTCCTTGATCTGTAGTTCCATCACTGCAGGAATAGTAAGCAGGAATAAATTGCCTCTTAATTTGTTAAATACTTAGGAAAATGGAGTCGTAATGGCACTCTTTATAACAGGATGCTGTCTTCTTCTTTGGGCAGAAAACAATACCACTCAAACACGTGTGGCGCAAAAGTAATTTTCACCACTTGGATGGGACTTCTACCAAGGCCTTCCACCCCCGGACTGGATTACCTCTCCTTTCAAGTCCAGTAAGTTACAATTTTACAGCCTTGCTCTGTCTTTCCTTTATTTTCCAGGTTTTTCAATAACCACAAATGGTGGAAGCAATCCAGTGTATTTAGCCTTTAAGTTATCTTTTGAAAGCTCCAGTTCTGGTATCTGGGAACATTGCCTTATCCAGCCAATTGGTATTAGTCTCATTGTTTAATTTTAATCATTATCATGAATGTTTTATGCACTAAAATGTCAGACTCTGTCTTGGAATACAAAAACATAACCGTGTTTCTGTCTTTGCAGGTTCCTGAAAGAAAAACACAGACAGGATGCTTTGATCTTGATGCATCATTATTGCGCCTGAAATGTTTGTCCTCCAAAAGGTATTTTTTGAAATATGTTTTCTAGCATTTGTGTATTCTAAAATATACTTTGGAGCAAATTAATATTTTGGAAAAAAGGGTGGCTGAATTGGAGCAATTCAGAAAGAGGAGTAAAGATGGTGAATATTGACAGTACGTTCAATAAAATATGACCCACAACTTTATACTAGGTCAGTGATGGCTAACTTTTTTGCCATTGCGTGCCAGGAGCGGGGGGAGGGGGGAAGGGGAGGTC
>JANHFM010002054.1:45175-55532 GCA_032468115.1 Grayia smithii
GGGGATTTTGCAGTATCCTTCCCCTGCCATGCCCACCAAGCCACGCCCACAGAACCAGTAGTAAAAAAAATTGGATTGCACCCCTGTGAAGCACCCACAACTTCTGGTGACAAGCTGTTCCACGGATTAATTGTCCTCACTGTTAGGAAGTTTCTCCTTACTTCCAGGTTGCTTCTCTCCTTGATTAGTTTCCATCCATTGTTTCTTGTCCTGCCCTCTTTAGAAAATAAGTTGACCCCACTTCTCTTTGTGCCAACCTCTTAAATACTGGAATACTGTTGTCGTGTTCTTCCTAGTCTTTCTTTTCTCTAGACTAGCCAAACCCAAATCCTGCAACCCTTCTTCATATGTTTTAGTCTCCAAGGCCTTTATACGACCATTGCTTGTTCCTAGTACTAAACTCTCCTGGGTCATGTTTCAGACCATAAAGAACAGAAAGCATCGAAAATAGGACAAAGATGAACAAAATAACTTAGTACCTTGACTCAAAGGTACTTTTTCAAGAGGTAACTGGACTTTCTGGTTTTTCTTTGAAGACTTCACTACTCATCCAAGAAGCTTCTTTAGCTCCAAGAGCTGAAGAAGTTTCTTGGATGAGAAGAGAAACGTCTTCAAAGAAAAACTAGAAAGTCCAAGTTACCTTTTGAAAAAGCACCTTTGGGACGGACAACCATGACCTGCATTACTGAGAATCTCCATAGACACTTAGTACCTTGGTAAAAATTAAAATAATTTGATTGTATTGGCTTGTAGTACAATCTTGTAAGTAGGATCTTGTAATACTCTTACTGGTTTGTTCACACAAGTAGCATCTTACACCTACTACAGTATTGCAGAATTATAGTTGACAGTATATTCAAAGTATATGTTGTGCAATTAGTCTTTATGTTTTTGTAAATTTGCAAACATAACCCTTACATTATTTAGCCAAGAAACAATTATGAAGTATGAGTAGATATACTTTTTAAACTATTAGGATATCACAATATGAATTGTGAAATCACCAAACAATATAATAAAATGTCAGTTTCTTATATTTTTAGGAAATGGAAGATAAGGTGATTAGTCCTGAGAAAGCTGAAGAAGCAAAGTTGAAAGCAAGATATCCTCATCTGGGCCAAAAGCCTGGGGGCTCTGATTTTTTGAGAAAGAGACTTCAGAAAGGAGTAAGATATAAAACTAATCTACATAATAAAGGGAAATGTTTTAATTTATCTTTGTTTGCTCTGAAACTAAAACCTGTATCCTAGTATAATAGCATATAGAATATTGAAACAATGCATTTAATTTATCTTCAAGGATACAAATGAATGCTGTAGATCCCCTTTTGGGATACTTCATGCATTCTGTTCATAATGAATGCATTATTGGCATGTGATTGCAATGCTAAATACCCTATTCATTAATGTGAGCAGGATGTTTTAAGCAAAACTATCAAATGATAACAAAACCAGGATTCTCCATCTTAACACATTTTATCTCTATTTGGTGAGTTTTTCCAGATAATGATCAACATGCCTTTTATTCTGCATATGCATCGACTTGATTAAATTAGCCTAGATGCTGAAGCATGTATGTAATTCTTGGAGGAACTACATTATATTTTTTGTTATATTTCACTTGATAACATTTATCTTGCAGCAAAAGTACTTTGATTCTGGGGATTACAATATGGCAAAAGCAAAGATGAAGAACAAGCAGCTTCCTACTGCGGCTCCTGATAAGACTGAAGTCACAGGTGATCACATTCCTACACCACAGGACCTTCCACAACGGAAACCATCTCTTGTTGCTAGCAAACTGGCTGGCTGACTAGGCTGGCAGAACTGCATGAAACTTCTTATTCCCTTAATCTTTCCTTAAGTTTTTTTTTCCTCACATTTTTGTTTCCACTAAGTCATTGACTGACTGCTTGGCAGGTAGTGGTAGCGTGTGCTGCTATTGTAAGAGTCCAATTAAGAATTGCGTAGTCCGTGGACGAGTTGAGAACAATGCACTGATTTTTTTTTAAAAAGGACGTTTTGTTTAGAGCAATGTAATCTACTTGAAAAATGTACATATTACCCGTTTGCTAGTGTAGGGCTGGTTCCAGCAAGTGACAAAGCAAGTTTGAAAATTTTTAATGTTTTGGCGTTCCTTAGTTCACTTTAATTACAGTGTAATATGTTTGTATCAAATACAAGTTCCTTTTTTTTTCTTGTGTTTTGGTTTTGAAAAGTAGAGGTTTTAGACAGTAAGTTGCTAGAAGGTAAAGCATGTATTAAAAACAATGGGGCTCTCACTAAATTTGTGTATTTACTCTTGAACTTGAATGGCCTTAAACCTACTTCAGCTTTAACAATAGATTTTTTTACTTGAGCAATATTTGCTCATTTTGGTGTAATTCTTGTAAACTTTGTGCTTATTGACAACTGTCTGTTGAAGCTGGTATTCTTTTGGGTCCTGTAGCATAGAACACATTTTTAAAGTGGATGAAGTGTGCATGTGCATTGACTGCATTCACTTTTGTGCCATGTCTGTAAATAAGATAGTTTTGCACAATTTTTGCAAATATGTTAACTTTACACTTTTAAAAATGTGCCAACTGCAAGCACAAATTCTGTCTCTTGGAAAACCATAATACTTATTTGAAACAAAACCTCCTTGGTGAAAAGTAATAACTTGTAGGCTTAAAATCTGGAAATTGTTGAAGCGCTATGGGTAGATCAGCTTTACCAATGCATTTTCCCGTTAATACAATGTTCAGTATAAATATTTCCTCTATATATACAAAACAGTTTATGTGAAACAATGAGGTTCTATTTATTTCAAGGAACTAAACTTAAAACACATTAAGCTACTTTTAAATCACCCTATATAGGGACTTCCAGCACTACTGTATTTGAAGATCTCTTTTTAAAATTAAATGCAAGAAGTTTAAATCATAAAATTATGGATACTTCTGTGCTGTTTCTAGAGGCCTCCAATATTACAAAAACAGCACCTGCTATTTTAGGAGTAGTTTAAAAAGAATACAAACTCTTTTTAGATTAAGAAGTAAAGATGGTATTGGTTAGATTTTATATGTTCTAACATTACGATGTCTTGTAAGATAAGAGTGCTTTGTCATTGTATATTATAAATATTAAAAGCAATCGTATCTTGGATATAATTGGCTACCTATACACATATAAAAATTAACAACAAAAATATTATTTTGTCTGTCTTAAAATCTTGACATTCTCACTCTGAAAGATTTTCTGTATAATTTGAGAGATTTGACTTATTAGGCAATAGAAGCTGGATTTTTCCCAAGGTAGTCTCTGAAAGTAATAAATTTCTGCTGCGCTTCTTTTATAAATAAATTCAACATTCATACAAAGTAAAGAGTAAATTAACATTTTCCAAGGTATTGGGCATAGCACATCTGAAATTTTAAAAGGTTACTTTATACTGATCCGAATCACTCTGTTAGCTGCACGGATGACAGAATTGAATAATTTGTAATTTCTGGTTTATTGGGGCTATTTCATCACTTCATCCCTAAAGCTATATTATTTTCTTTTGTCTCTGAGTAGTAATGACATGAGATCTCTTCCTGCTATAATCTGCTTCAATTCTATGTCCCAGTTGTATTAGAATTTGAATTTTGTGAGCAGTAAAATCAGCACAGGAAAGATACTTCGTTAGGGATAGAATTGAGAACTTAGTATCTGATCCGAGAACATGTAACGTTTAATGGAAGCTGTTCTAACAAATGTTCAGCTTCTTTTTTATAAGAGACTGACCCTGTTGAGTAGTTTAAAATGACTTCCTAACAGATTGCTGCATATTATAGTAAAGTGGATTGGTTCACTATAAGGAGGTATATAAACTATGTCAATCTAAACATTCCATTCTCCTGCTTACAAGTTATATTTTTGTATTGATAAGACTGGACAACTGTTAAGGATACAAAAAACAGAAGCTGAACGATTGTAAGAATATCTATTCCAGTACCAGTTGGCTTTGATAATAAATCTCTGTCTCTAAAAAAACCTCAGCAACTGAAGATAGGTTGGTCTTCTATTAAGGATGCAAATAGTTTGATCAGTAATAATTTCTCAGAAGAGAGAATGGACATCTAAGCTGCAGCTTATTTCAACAAGATAAAGCTGTTACGTATGTATATATACTGTATGATATGAGTTTTACCATTTGATACCTTTTTCAAAGATCTGCACTACAGCCTAACAATCTGCTTTATGCAGTGATTAGTAATGCTCAAGGATGTCTTTACCCAAAATAGATGGTAGACTCCCAACTCCTCCCCAGTAGCTCAATAATAGTGTGTCAAGTGATAAAATTTTCCCTGCTTCTGCTCCATCCACCGACTTTGCCCATTGTCACAAGAATCTGTGTGTGAACATGTGTATGCAGAGGCCGCATTAAGAATTGCCTGCTCTGATAAGTTCTCTGATGCATTCCATAACCTGAGGCAATGTGGATTTCGGTTGCTCCCTACAGTTTTCAATCTGTATAATATGCATAATAAATACAATTAGTTTTCACTGCTCTGTAGAAACTTTTGTCTGGTGTTTTACTGATAGATACACCCTCCCCCACACCCACCCACAATAATTGCCTTGAATCCCTTAATTCTGACTAAAAGCATTGGTTTCCATGGAATTAATTTTGTATTAAGGAAAAAGCTTCTGTTTTCTAGTATGTATTCAATATTAAACCTATAATGTTCTTGACTGTAACTCTATATACCTCAGTTCTTATTTTTCTAAAAATTGTATTAAATGTTATGATTTGATTGTAATACACTGATAGGCGTGTTTCTATGCCATTCATTTATGAAAATGGATTCTGAAAATCTGAGAATCATCAGAATGATGAAGGGGCAGGAACTATGTAAATTCTTTAGTGTTCCAACTTCCTCTGGTACTTTCTGGTACAGAGTTGCAGGTTCATGTTTTTATCTGCAGTATACCCTCTTTGTAGATAGAATAACACATGGGTATCTGACGTACTTGCAATTTTGGTAAACTGAAGAAGCTGAATTCCACCTGCATAGCTAACCTTAGCTCTTTTAACTATTTGAATAGAAGTATCTTCTTACAACCAGATGAATAGGATTTATTCCAGTTGATAAGATGGCTAAGTTGAATGTAAACCAACATTTACAAATTTGGGTTTGATAGACCTTACTAAACTTTTATGAGAGTTTCAGAATTTTTGGAAGGGGACTAATGTCATTAGCTTTAGTATAAAAATATTACTGTAAGGGAGATCTATTGCGTTTCTGCTAAGAATCCAGTCACCTGGTTAATGTATTTGTAAACTGACTTTATTTTTTGGCCTAATCTATATTATGCTACTAAAATTCTCCTGTCTGTTTTTACCCTCCAGTTGGCCCAAATGGTTGGTTGTGCCGGAATTTTTTTTTTGAATCAATGTACCTCGAATCTGCCAATTTAAAGAACACATTAAAAATTGGGACCGGTTACGCCTGTGGAATTGAAATTTCCACAATGTTCACACCGCTTTTATCTGCTGACTTAGCGGTTGCAGCATCTCCTTGGTCATGTGATTATTATTTCTGATGCCCCCTGCTAGCTTTCCCGCAAGCAAAGTCAGTGGTCTGTAGAGAGGGTGTGCATAAGTGCACTAAGGGCCTATCGTCACTGTCATCGTATTTTCTCTTGTTCTCATTTTTGTTTGACAAATTCTAATAAATGAAAATAAATGGGGAAGCTGGCAGGAAGTCAGAAGTGGCTCCCATTCCTGGTGTATTACTACAACGATTTCTGAATCAAGATACTTCAAAATAGCCTTGGTGGCGCACTTAGCTAGTGCACTGGCTAAGTAGTTCCACTTAGTTCCATCTACCTGCAATTAGTGCCGGTTCGAATCTCACCAGGCTCAAGGTTGCCCCAGCCTTCCATTCTTTAGAGGTAGGTAAGCTGAGGACCAGGATTGTTGGGGACAATAAGCTGACTTTGTAAAAAATGCTGCTGGGGGGGGGGCAAAAGCACTAATAAGCAGGCATATACAAGGAATGAAGGCTATGGCTAAGCACATTAATTTGTGCTTAATAAATTGTAAGCCGCCCTGAGTCTCTGGAGAAGGGCGGGATATAAATTGAAATTTTAAAAAAATCTAGTTTAAAGGACAAAAAAAATCCAAAAGCCATCACTCCTAATGGAATCTACACAACGTTCACACAAGTTATGTGCAAACTTCTGGCCACTGCAGTGTTTCAGTCACATGATACACTTTTGAGATGATGGCAACACCATCCAACATCAGGGTAAAAAAAAAACCAAATCAGCTTAATTATGCCTTGTGGAAAGGAGGAGGATGTCATATAGTCAACATATAACACCAAACATCAGGAAGTGGTCACATCAGACTATTTCTTTTCTCTGAAAGGATGACTCGGGTCGTAGCTTGTCTGGTCTTGCAGTATATTTTGTGAGCTTCACTAAGAAATCTTAACAGATGGATTTTGTTGGATTAAGATTAGTGGAAGCCCAATCTTTTGTTGAGCACAAATTGGCCATGTGTACATAACGGACTGGACTATCAAATTTACCACTTGTGCTACAGACCCAGCCTGTGAGGTTGGTTTATTTGGAAATATTGGACAAAAAAAAAAGGGATTGCCAGCAGGTGGCAGCACTTATCCATGACTGAAAAGTAGGGTTGAGTTGGATTGCTACTTGGAGACTACTTAACCCAGACAGCAACAGTAAGATGGGTGCATATGTATGTCTGGCTTATTTCATGATGGCTTGATCCTGCTGAATACTTTCATGGGTCAATGAGCTGAAGACTGGGGGAATCCCTGGTTTAGGACGATGGAGGAACCATCCCAACACAGCCATTATAGTTGTTAGTTGCAAAGTCATGTCTGACCCCATTGACAAGGTTCCTCCAGGCCTTCCTGTCCTCTACCATCCTCTGGAGTCCATTATAGTATAAGGTCTAAATCAGATTTTTCAAGTAGTCCTCGATTTGCTGTCATTCATAACTCGGTTTAGTCTATCTTCATCTTATCCCCATCCCGAATAGAGGTAGTCCTCTACCACAATTGTAGTCAACCACAATTGAGCCCAACATTTCTGTTGTTATGCGAGACACCTAAGTGAGTTTTACCTCGTATTACGACCTTTCTTGTCACAGTTGTTAAATGAATCACTGCAGTTGATAAGTTATTAGCCCAGTTAAGTGAATCTGGCTTCCGCCATTGACTCCAATTGTCAGAAGATTGCAAAAGGGGATCACATGACCTTGGGACACAGCAACAGTCATAAGCATGAACCAGTTACCAAGCACCTGAATTTTGATCACATGATCCTGGGCATGCTACCAAGGTCGTAACTCTGAAAAAAAATGGTCCCAAGTCACTTTTTTCAGGACCGTTGTAACTGAACGGTCACTAAATGAACTGTTGTAATTTGAGAACCACAACTGTATTAAGGGCAGGGGGCAGGAAGGACCCCCCTCGCAGCCTGAAATGCTTACTCCCTGATAAAAGAGCCTCATTGGGTCTGATGGAAGATTTCATTCTTGAGGAATTGAATAGAACAGAGCTGGAAGGTACCTTGGAGGTCTTCTAGTCCAACCCCCTGCTCAGGCAAATGGCTGCCCAGTCTCTTCTTAAAAACTTCCAGTGATGGAGCACCTACAACACTGGTTCTCAACCTTCCTAATGCCTTTAATACAGTTCCTCAAGTTATGGTGACCCTCAACCATAAAATTATTTTCGTTGCTACTTCATAACTCTAATTTTGCTACTATTATGAATCGTAATGTAAACACGTGAAAGGCAGGTGTTTCCTCGACCTTTCTCACAAGCGCAAGGGCCCACATCTAACGAAAATCAGAGTCTACGACACCTACTTGGAAATAGGACCTATTAGACACACCTGGAGACGGATAGAGGAGCGGTGTCTTGGTTCCTAAGACCATCGGAAATATGTTTTTTCTGATGGTCTTAGGCAACCCCTGTGAAAGGGTCATTCGACCCCCCAAAGGGGTCCCGACCCACAGGTTGAGAACCAGATTTAATTCTTCTCTCTGTCTGGAAATTTCCATTTTAAGATTGGATCTCCCTCTGACAAGGTTCTACCTATTGCTTCTATCTCAGGTTCTAGGGAGAGTAAATTAATGCTCTCTTCCTACGACAGTAATTTAAGTAATGGATGACTGGTATCATTTCTCCCGTAAGCTTCTGTTCATTAGGCAAAATATACCTAGTTTCCTTAACTATTTTTAACAGGATTTGGCCTTCAGATCCCTTTTCATCTCTTTTACTCTTCTCTGCACTGTTTCTAGAGGCCTCAGTGTCTTCTTTCTATTGTGGTGGCTAGACTGGACTCAGTATTCCAAATGTGGCCTCACTAAGGCAATATGGAACAGTTACATCACTTCTCTTGATCTTGAATATCCTTCTGTTGATGCAGCCTGGATTGCATTGATTTTTGGGGCAACTGCAGCACACTGATGAATCATGTTTAAGTACTGGTCCACCCAAACATTTAGATACCTCCCAGAGGCACTATAGTGAGCCATGTAGTGCCCAGCCTCTATCTATGCATCTAGTCTTTTCTGCCTATTTTTCTTGCCACTGAACTGCACCTTGTTGGATAAGGCCCAACAAGGGCTCAAATCTTTCAAGATCTTTTTCCCAATACCCCCCCTCCCAGCTTTGTAACTTTACTGGTAATGTCTCTCCCACACACTGTTCTATTTTACCAAGAAGTAGAATGTAGACCACTTTATGAAATATTGAAATCTAACTATACTATATCCACAGCATTTTCTTGCCATTAATTTAGTCATTTTATCAAAACTAATACAATTTTTTTGGTATAACCTATACTTAACAAACCCATGCTGGATTCTGGGAATCATCTATTTACTAGAATCAGAGAAAAAATAAATACATTCTAATCTTTTACAAAAGCAAACTCCCACTGAAGTGTTCTAAGCTTTCAACAAAGAATGCATAATTAAATTTTAAAAGAATAAAATAATTTACAACAGTTTTATTGAATTGTTTGGTAAACAATAACTACTAAGTGAAGCATTTAAATTAGTTCCAAGCATACAAATTTCTTACCTTAGTGTAAACAATGAATTAATTTTAGGATATAAGTCACCATTTTCATACAACTGGACGTGCTCTTGGCCAGCGCAATGTTCTTGCCAATTGACACATAAGGACTTCTGAATTCCTACACTATGAGTTCGCTCTTTCTGCCCCTCACTGTCAGTTTCTAGTACACTAGCATCTTCTATCAAGATCTGGAGGAATTTTTGGAGTCTAACTAGAACATTCAGCCTCCATTGTTGAGACATCATTCTGCGGCTAGGATTAACAGAAATCATCCAACTTATTTTATCTCTACTTTTCTGCTGTGTTGACAGTTGCTGATGAGAAATAAGTTCCACAAAGTTATTCAGTAATACAGTACTGCGATCCCTCAGGAGAGTAGGGTATTCCTTCAAAAAAATATCTAATACTTTCAGAGAATCTTCCTGAATTTCTTCACTGATGTGAGTCATGGCACTAGAAAGATGAGCACTCATTAAAGGGAAAAATGGAGAGATATGCTCAGCTCGTATTTTGGGAGCTAGGAATTGAAGAAGGCAGACTGCTGCTTTTCGTACACTAGAGTCCTTGTCTGTAAACACAGCGGCTAACTCACTCAGTATATTTGAAAGGTGAGCATCAATTATGAATGGATACTGAGACAGCAGGTCCTTGAGTCCGAAAAGTGCACTTTGTTTAACTCCTGCATTATAGTGATTCATCTGTGAAAGCAGATCCTAAAATATAACATAAAACATTTCGGTTATTACTCTCTGCATTGTAAAATGTTTTGGAATTTAGATATATCACATTATATTTTAAGCATTTTCCTTTGCAACTGCTCCTTAAAAGTACCGTGTTTCCCCCAAAATAAGACAGGGTCTTATTTTCTTTGGACCCCCGAAATATGGACTTGGCCTTATTATCAGGAGTCTTATCCCTGAAGCGGGATAGGCATGGCTGGTTCTTGCCCGCAGCATTGCTGGCAAAGATCAGGTCACAACCCCCACCCCCCCCCCCGAAGTTCTCACAGACAAATCGGGTGCAAAAGAGAACTCTCCATGAGAAGCGAGAAGGGCCAAGTGACAGCTTCCCAGCAGGTCCCAATGAAGCCCTGCAAGAAAGGTGGCCACAACCAAAGGTTGAAACTAGGTGTGACTGCCTCCACTTCGGGACACTTAGGGTGTCAGGGCAGCTTCCCTCCCCCACCCCCAGGATGCTGCTGGGGCTCCTTTCAGTGTGGCTGCTGAGCGGTTAGATCAGCTTGTGCCACGGCTATTTCAACAGCCT
>JANHFM010002054.1:189674-201361 GCA_032468115.1 Grayia smithii
TCAAGGTTGACTCAGCCTTCCATCCTTTTGAGGTGGGTAAAATGAGGACCCAGATTGTTGGGGGCAATATGCTGACTTTGTAAACTGCTTAGAGTGGGCTGTAAAGCACTGTGAAGCAGTATATAAGGCTAAGTGCTCTTGCTATTCCTCCAATGACATTGTCATTGTCAGAAGCTGGCTAGGAAGGTAACACATGATGATCATAGGACCCTAGGATGCTGTAACCATCATAAATACATGATGGTTCCTGAGCATCTAAATTTTGATCACATGACCCTGGAGATGCTGTGATAGTCATAAGTAGGTTTTACAACATTTTTGAGGATCAACTATTTCCTCAGGTGAAGGATTTAATGAATTCTATCCTACAGGGGAATCATACTCCGGATTCTTGGAAGGATACCTAAATTTCACTCATCTCTATTTTTTATTGAAAATAAATATAATGATAACAATGATAAAATTATAAGAGAAAAATAAAGAAAAAGGGAACTTTTGTGTACTGATAAACACCTATGCAATTTTAAACTGAAAAGCAATTAATGATCTGCATTTAAAAAAAATAAGAAAAGTTAATTCAGGATGGTAGGAAAATGAGATGAAGCTGTATAATAATGTGAAGAGAACTGTTATCTTTGTTTTCTTTTTCAGGAAAGATTGTTGCAGAGTGATAAGGTTGAAAACAATACAAATGTCATATTTCCCTGCCTCTGATTATTTCATCTAGTTTTGACTCCATGCAAGACAGCCCTTACTAAATTCCCATTTAACTTTGAAGTAAACCAGCCCTGTCCTATTGTTTTAGCTTAAGTGATCTCAAATAACTTTTGTGAGAATCAAATAATGGGAACAATTCAAGTAGATCGAACTTAAGAGAAAGTATTGAATGTGAATGAATCAAACAATCAGCTGAGGACAGCTACTGCCATGGTTGGCTCTCTGTGGTCCTACTCCATCAACACCAAGCAAACACTTTCTTACTGCATAGTGAGCAATTTTCTGTACCAGAGTAGAGTAAAAGTGATGAAGTAGGTGACTTGTCTATTTGGAGCTTCTTCATCTACTTGTATCTGCGGGTTAAGCACAAAGAAAGACTTACTGCACACATCTGGTTGCAAGTTTCCCGAGAGAATCCCAAAAGGGCTGTGGCATGAGAACTTCAGCTTGGCTTCTCTGACAAGATGGATGCAGGAAATAAGTTATGCATTAGTGATAATTACTTCATATTGAGATTGCTAGCCACTTTTGAACCCAGTTTGGTTTAATAAAATAATCTTCTCCAACTGGACCTCCAATACCCATCTCTCCTCCAGCTGTGTTTGTAAATCTAAAGGAGTCTGAATTTCTTTGCCTGAAGGAAGCTTAACAAACCATAAGGCTAGAGGGCAAATGGACTGATGAAAATAGCAAAATGAATTGGTCACGTAGTGCAATGAAAAGCAAATGTTCTGGTGTCCAACTAGTAGCATTTTCTTTTTTAATTTCTTGTTCTTTTTATGTAGTAACTGATGAGAAGCAAAAAAGATTTCTGAACAACATCCAATACTGAATATCTTTGTACTTTGTTCTGGAAGCTGCATAGTCTACTCTTAATCATGTATAATATATATTAATCATGTCATATTAGTCTATCATATAGAACAGGGGTGGGTTCCACTTACCTTTACTACCGGTTCTCTTCATGCACGCGCTTTGCACATGATCAGTGCACGCACGTTTGCTTTGCTCGCATGCTTGCTGAATGCGCGTTCCGCGCATGCGCACTAACTACTCTCCTTGGAAAAAAACTCGAAACAAGTACTCTGTGCATGCGCAGAACAGAGAATCGTAAGTACGAGTGCGCGGGTGGACCCAGCTTCTGACCGCGGAGAACCGGTTCAGTGACATCACACCATCACCGCTACCAGATCGCGCAAACCGGGCTGAACCGGGAGCAACCTACCACTGATATAGAATGCAGAATTACAAAAACAGCGAACTATATTACACTGTTTGATTCTTTGTTTGCTGTTTTCATTCTTTTGTAAATCATTACTTCTATTGTGACCCTGTCTCACAGTTTTCATGTATTCAAATATGCATATTCCCTTGTATACAACCCTGCTACAAGAATCAGAATGGAATTTGAAATAATGTATTTAAGTAAATTAATAAGTATACCATTCCATTGACTAATTTTTTAACTTTATTTTCTTGCTTTGGAATCAGACTGCATTACAGCTCTGCCATTTTAAAGCAGTAATTCAAAAACTTCCTTGTTCTTTTACCCAGTTCTTCAAAATATTATCTAAATTGAATTCCAGGGAACAGAAACGATAAAACAGATGTAAGTTTAGCCACTTCTTGTAAATCTTATTTTGCATTCCAGTAATGCCTCAGTAAAATTTTCATTGTTTACTTAGAAGTGGATAGCTTATTTTGCTAGACTTAAGCGTTGCTAGAATCTGAATTTATCCAGTCTTCTAAGAGAAAAAAAAGGACTGATCCATCACCTTTGAAATACAAAGACCACTACTCAGATTATCTTCTGACATTTAGCCCATCTGAAACCTTGGAAATTTGCATGCTGTCATTCTTATTCTTTCTACCAAAGGTATTTTTTCACCTATGAATTGAACAACAAAAAATGTAAATGTGAGAAGATAACACCTTTTAACTGAATTACACAGACACCACAAAAATGTAACCTGATGCAAACTTACTTTGAAGTAAGTTGTATTGTGTTCTTCTTCTTGTGCCATATCCGTCATTGGACATTGGCGATCATGTTGGTGATCCTATTTTTATCAACAGCCGCACTAAAAAATGCTGCTGAGTTTTGTCCAAATCAGTCCCTTAGATTTTGAAGCCATGATGTTCTTCTTCTGCCTGGACCTCATTTGCTTTCAATCTTTCCCTGGAGGATTAAGTGAAGTATGGCATATTTTTTCAAGGTGTCACATCTCATATCCAAAATATTTTATCTTCCACTTTTTAATGGTTTTGATTGTATTGTGTTCAGTGGCCTATAATCTACTCTATGTAAGTTATAGGTTATTTGAGAGAAGAGTGCCCTTTTACTAGAAAACTAGATAACCTGTGCCCCAAATGGGCTATTGTTTGAAAGATATTTCCTTACCTAAACAGAGAAACAGGATGACCATGAATGATATAAAGAAAAGTGGGAGCAAGATTACCTGTTGCCAGCTTCCCCACTGAGTTTCCTCCTGGGAATCTGGCAGAGAGCATTGGAAATCTCCTTCTTCCTTCCCAGCAGGTAAGTGACTGCAGCTAGGTAGGGGAAGAAGTGAAGGATTGCAAGATTGGCTGAGAAACTCATGGGATGTTAAAAATGAAGAATATGGGACTACAGTAGCAGCTCAGCAACACAGTAGCACTGAACAGCTATGACTTTTCCAAATTTCATTCTCTCAGGAGTCATGGGTTCTGGATTGTGGACACATTCTATACGTTAGGCCCTTTGGGGTACCTTGGTTCAAAAACGGGTTGACCTAATGCCTTGTTTCCACCAGTTCAAGGTCATGACAAGGAGAGTTTTAGTAGTGCAGGAAGTTCTCGACTAAACCATTCATTTCATGATCATTCAAAGTTACAACACAGCACTGACGAAAGTGACTTTTGACCATTTTTCACACAGCCATTGCTGCATCCCTGTGCTTATGTGATCAAAATTCAAATGCTTGGCAACTGGCATGTATTTATGATGGTTACAGTGTCCTGGGATCATGTGATCATTTTTAGAGATTTTCTGGCAGGCAAAGTCAATGGGAAAGCCAGACTCACTGTAACAACCATGGTACTAACTTAACAAGTGTAGAGATTCACTTAGCAACTGTGGCATGAAAGGTCATAATATGGGGCAAAACTAAACTATCTTGCTTAGCAGTGGAAATTTTGGACTCAGTTGTGGTCACAAGTCAAGGACCACAGCTATCTGCATATAGATAAAGAAAATTGCATATAGATAAAGAAGAACTCAGCCTTCCATGCTTTCGAGGTAGGTAAACTGAGGACCCAGATTGTTGGGGGCAATAAGCTAACTTTGTAAAAATGCCGGGGGAGGGGGAGGCAAAAAGCCCTAATAAGCAGGCATATACAAGGAATGAAGGCTATGGCTAAGCACATTGGTTTGTGCTTGAAATTGTAAGCCGCCCTGAGTCTCCAGAGAAGGGCGGGATATAAGTTGAAATAATAATAATAGTAATAAAAAATACTACCTATATATTTGCATTCTTTACAAACATGAAAGTCACCAGGGTAATGATACTTTAGAGGATCATACTTCAGAGAATGATGAATTGCAATTTCATTCCCTTCAAAAAGATATGCTGAAACATTTAAAAGACCAATGATCAGCCTTATAAACATAACATTTTTGAGTGTGAGATCGAAACAACCACGTATGTACTCTCTGTTGTGGAAGTGTTGCTTGTGCCTCTTCCTTTTTTAAAGCTTCTTTACTTTTTCTAGTTAGATAAAATGTGTTTGTCTTTTATTAGCTTTAGATTGATGCTAATTTATTTGCCTGACCAATTATCTTGTTTTATTTGAAATATTGTGTCAGTTGTCTTGATGCTATTTTATAGAAAGGTGGGATACAAGTTATATTATTAAATGTGTGTAATCAAAATTAAAATTAGGGACCTCCTCAGAAAGTTGATTCATTTACAATTTGGGATACTGTGCTGTCCAACACAGTTTTGACTTAGTACCACTTTGACAGAACCAGGTCACTCGTTACAGGATATATGACTATCCTGAAATCTATTAAATTCAAGCAATTACACTAGAGCTTTTCTCTATTTTACACAGAACATCCCAATTCCAACTCTTAAAGAGTTTGCAAAGGCTCTGGAAACCAATAACCACGTGAAAAAATTCAGCCTGGCAGCTACTAGAAGCAATGATCCTGTTGCAATGGTGAGGTTTTCTTGGGGAAAATTGCATATTCTGTTTTAAAACTGGGTTGATAAAAAGTATTAGAAAATAATACAGAATAAATAAATACGCTAAAATATAAACGAAGTCAAGTTTCATGTTTGAAAAGCTGCAGGCTTGCACTGTTTTGAATTTTCCGCGAATGCCTTACTATACTTTATTTAACCTATTCATTCTGTATCCAACTATTTTCACACTGTTTTGAGGTGACAATGGTAGAAAGGTCAATTCTGAAATGTAATATTTCTTAAGGCAAACAGAAAGAAAACTGTGTTTCTTTTCAGGCTTTTGCAGATACGCTAAAAGTAAACAAGACACTGAAAAGTCTAAATATAGAATCCAATTTTATCACTGGGACAGGCATCCTTGCTTTGGTTGATGCTCTGAAAGGAAATGAAGTACTGACAGAAATCAAAATTGACAATCAGGTAAGGAAAGGATAGCAGAGTGGAACTTCAGATTGGCTGGACTCTAAAAATTGCTGTTTGGCGATGAGCCTAGTTTGGGATCTTGTAATAAGACAAAGGTCAGAGTGGCAGGATAAGCCTGAGTTAATGTATATATTTGATTTTTCTTAGTGTGTTAAAATTCAATCATGCAGGAACCCTCAGTGTGAAAATATTAATGTTTCTTTTACACTCAGAAATATGTTACTGTAAGAGATTAGAATTTCCCTGGTCTAGCATTTTTCCTCTTACAGTGGCAAAGTACCGTAGATTAATAAAGATAGGAAATTATTTCAGGGGGGAGGGATTAGTTTCTGGTTTGCTCAAAATGCAAGTCCCTGCTTGACTTTGTATACAGGAAGTCCTCAACTGAGCCCAAAATTTATGTTGCTAAATGAGAAATTTGTTAAGTGAGTTTTGCCCCATTTTACAACCTTTCTTGCCATAGTTGTTATGACTGCAACTGTTAAATTAATAACATGGTTAAGTAACTATGATAAGCTCCACCACCCCACACCAAATATTAGATCTAATTTAGCCCTTAGGGACTTTAGTTTTGTGAATGAAGTCGCATGGATGATGAGGATATGATATCAATTTAGGTTGAAAGTTGTCTAAAGAGGGACGCTGCTGTAAACCAGCAATGATATTTTCCATTTGATTCTATGTCGGTTGCTTTCTCAGAGACAACAGCTTGGTACAGCAGTGGAGATGGAGATTGCTCAGATGTTGGAAGAGAATTCGCAGATTCTCAAATTTGGGTACCAGTTTACAAAGCAAGGCCCAAGAACCAGGGTAGCAGCTGCCATCACTAAAAATAATGATCTAGGTAAGATACCAACCCTTCAGATTGATGAAAGTTCAGGAGCATCCTTACCGGAGAAAATACTGAATTCAATTCAGACTAGGAAAAATAGAAAATGCCCAGTCTTGTTTGGCCATTACATATCTGATATATATGTATTACATATCTGATACACAAAGATCACAAGGTTCTCTTCACACAAAACGAAATTGATGAAGCAAGAGTAGACTAAAAGGGGTGACCATCATTGTAAATATAGACATCTTCTTTCTTGATGGTCAGAGTTTTCTCACGAAAGTTTTTCTCACGAGAAACAAAGCTAACTTTATCAGTTTGTCTGATAAAGAGAGAATGGGTGGTTTTTTTTTTACATTTTGAGGGTATGGTGAGTGGATTACAAACATAACAACTGTACCAGAAGCTTTCTTATCAGGTTAGCTAGTCACTTGGAAACTACAGTAAGTTCTGTTTTTACCCTTTAGTGAAATAATATGGTAAAACAATGGTGGCTGAACCCCATATATCAAAGAAAAACAAATACTGATGAAAAGGAATTAATATCCAACTTGTTGGCATTTCAGTAACACTTTATTCTTTACATTGGATTTCCAAACAATACAAGTTGTACTGTGTAAAACGAAGCTTGTAGATAAACAACTAACACAGGAACCCAAAATATGCATATTTAGGTTTAGGTTAAATAATAAACAGAAATGATTTGCTGTCCAAATTTACTGTAGATTTACTACGGTACAAAATTAAAGGATGACAAATGATACTGGTCCCATGGTGGAAGGGGTGAACACAAATGTATACATCAATAAAATTGTTTATTAATCACCTTTACAAAAAAAAGTTACAAAACCAGAAAAAAATATTTTGTGACACTTACAAAACAATGTTTGTCCCTCATCCTTTTTTCTCTTTGTCTAGTTCGCAAGAAACGAGTGGAAGAACGCCATTAGCCTTGCCTCTGAGGATGTGAGGGAAGAGAAGGATTTCATCAAAATCTCATAAAATCTACTGATTTAAAGGGAAGATACTGGAAAGGCTTTAGAACGAGACTGCTCATGTTCCATTACCTCAATTCATCCTTTCCTGTTATTTCAACACCATGATCCAGCCTAATTTTCCTTTTCCCAGCAATCAACAATCATGCTCTGAATTCAAGATGCTCTGAATGGAAAACCAACCGAAACTTGGTGTCAAAATGGAGAGAGCTGCAAGTTAGTCTTTTCTCTCCCTTCCATTTAACACTAATCCATGAATGATTAGGAAATATTCCTGCACATCCACTGAAACAAGTGGGAATTGTTTAGTGGATTGTGCTTTCTATGTTGTACAAATCACCACCTTCTCTTGACTCATAGTAAGCCTAGGTTTGCTCTTTGTTTCCTGTTATCTTTCTATGGCTATGTGCAAATTGTAAAGAAAGGGACCAAGGTCATTTTAAAACAACTTGTCATGCCAAGGTGGAACTGTTCTCATACCAGCACACTCTGCCAAACAAATCAATCTGCAAATTCCACAGACTACAATGTGCCATAAGCTAGACAGTAGATATATTGCGAAATATTGCTTCTGGAGCAGATAACTGGAGACAAATCTCACAATAGGCTTTGTTCATGCCAAATTATAATTTTCAATAACCTTATCTTAGAGTACATTGTAGGATCTAACAGTCAGGACGGATTCACATTAAAGGCAACACCATAATGTAATTTCCTTAGTACTCATTTCATACATGTGTAAACATATGAACGAAGCCATTATGGGCTCATCCGACAAACCAGGGATTAAAATTTCTAAATTAACACTATGCATGAATGCAATGCCAGACAAAATTGGAACTGTAATACATGTTAGCATTCTTTTTTCTTTATATTTAGCAACTCATGCTTTAGCTGTACTTATCTTTCAACGTTGACTGGACCCTTCTAAATGTAGAACAAATCCTCTAAGGAAAATATGCTAATTTATCCATGGCACAGAATCATAATTAGCACAACCCATGGCTTGAACATCTTTCTCAGTCATAGCTTCTGATTCTAGCTTTCTGGCTGACTGTAAATCATTACTTACTTAAACCAGTCTTAGCCATGCTTTGCCTTGATATGAACTGAGATACATACTGTATAGTGTGAACAAACTATTCTCCAAAATAAGGAGTCATCAAGGGAATCATTGTTTCCTGTACATAAATATGAAGAGTCATTCAGACACTGGCTACAAGTTAAATCCCTTCTTCAAGTCACAGTGGAGGGATATTAAACTGAAAACAATTCCATGTTACCATTCCGTTCATGAGAAAGCTTTATGAATCCATCTTGCATGATTGCAAGGACTGTTGACTATGTGCTCACGTATGTTACTATTAGGTGAGCCAGTTTCCTAATCTAATTTGCCAACTTAAAATAGCTTCAGCTGACCTTTTAAGTTATTTGTTGATGTGTGTATATGTATTAATAGGAGGCTAAAATAATTACCGACGTATATATACGTGATGTATATAAATGTTATGATAATAATGTTGTTTGTCAAATTGCTTTTAAGGTAGTTTTAATTTCTGAAACTAGACATTTGTTATTACTATTGGCCACTGGATTCAGTGATTCTTAAATAGTGAAGATTAAACTGATCAGTCACTACAGGAGATTGGTGAGAGAGACATTTCATATCCATGTCGCCTAGGAAACAAAGTCTTTCAAATGGATTTATTCTCAGGTCAGAAAACCCCACATTCCAACTTTAGTTATCAGGTTACAAAAGAAAACGATTAGTGAACAATGGATAGCACAAAAGGCAAAGGGAATTCCTCACTAAGGTTTCCTGAATAAGACAACAGAGTGCCATTAATGGGACTCCCTTCTATGAATTTTGAGATCTGCTGCTTCGGTTAAAAATGGTTAAAAGTATTTAATGCCACACACGTATTATACTGGGGAAAAAATAGATAGGAAAAAAGTGACTCTCACTGTGCAGAAATTTAACAATGGTTATTATTGAATAATAATAGTAATGGTTGATGTGAAGAAAATCTTGAGAAACTCTGCATAAATGCATTTAGTTCCACAAGATCTCCCTTGTGCTTTTAAAATTCACTGCAACTAAAATGCATCATAGTATTAAAGAGCAAGTACTTGATACTGGGAGAATAACCAGTAAGTGACTCACTATTGTGTCTGTAATATTTGGAAGGAAGTACTTAACTAAGATTACCACTAATTTAAATAATGTTTTGTTTTTATTTTCCTCAGTATAATGCCATTTGGTTATCTTTTCCAAAACCCAGTAAACGCTTGATTATTTCTACAGCCGTGCATAAAAATACATTTTAAAATAAAATGCACTGTTATGTATAGCTATGTAAATTAAGCTTTAAAAAAAGGAACTGCAGATTTTCTGCCTGCAAATTTCCACCCAATGTATGGCAAAAATAATTGGAAAATAGCTGTTTGCACAAGTTGAATCATTAGTAAAAGGATGTGTGTATACTACTACATTAAAAACATACCTAATCAGAAAGCACAATTTCTAAAAAAATGTACTCAAATGCCGTTTCCACATAGCCCAACCCAAAGATTTCCAAGAATGTCATCTAAAATAATTTTTAGAATACTGCATGGAGAATTAGGTCTCAAATCATTTGATAATGGCATAAAGATGGATGTTCCCAAGTCCATAACATATTCTTTTCTTTCTTTCCCAGCTTTGATAAGATTTTTCCATGTCGTAATCTAAATGTCTGTTCATTAATGTTTCTTCATTTGAGAAAAAAAACCCCAATAGTCAGTTACAACTATGATTTTTTTTTTTAAAAAAGATATGACTGCCATAAAAAAGAGGATTCACTGGGTTGCATGAGAAGATAAGAATGTCCTTGTCTTGAATAATACCTGCTTCAACATACACGTGCATCCTTTGAAAACAAAGTTGTTGTTTTTTTTCCTTGGGAAGTATTGTTTTGATCATATGTAACTTCCATCATACCATCATCACTCATGCAAATATTACTGATCAGTCACAGCTTTAGAACAGAGTACTGTAACTACTAATAAATTAGAAAGTTATTTTAATGTGTTTGTGCAGTTACTTGAAAAGTCAGATTTGATACAGTGTAGCACCTGCTAATATAATAAATTTTATCATAGGCTACTCACATTCAACTAGTTATACATTTAGTTTTGAAAAGTTATCTTGATAAGAACCTGCCTGTCTTTATTCTATGCTATTTACTCAGGAGGATCATTTACAATTACTACAAAAGACTGGTATTTAAAATGCTTTTTTTGTTTGATCATATTCTATGCTTCAACAACTGAGTAATAGCTCAATCTTTAGAAGTAAAACAAGTGGGGGAAAAAGGATTGATAAGAAATAGGTTCCAATGATTAAAAAAACCTGGATGTAAAATATGACGATTTAAATTCCTATATTGGGTGAAAAAACATAATAAGAATCAAATTAGGCATTTTAAGGTTCTTATGTTATGCTTTGATCACATGCAACCTCTTACCTGTAAAGCTTTAGTCATTAGCCTAATAGAAATATTTTAATTATACATAAGCTAATATGTCAGTGTAAAGTCTTCATACAATATTAAAGTTATATGATAGCATGGATTATATCTAAATTTAACTACTAATTAAAAAATTGTGAGAAATTTCAGACAATTGCTTTATATATATGGTAGATTGCAGCCATCCAGTTTAAGAGCAGCCTTGTGATGATGGCTTATAATTAAACTTTGTTTGGCTCAATTTTTTAACACCCAAATTTGGCATGATTTGTTCAAATAAATAAAGGGGGAAAATATCAAATGTAGGTTTCCCAATAACCCTAAAAGTTTTCAGATAATATATCACAGTTCAGAAGAAGCCTGATAACACTGTTTAAGATAAACATATTTTATATAAAGTGCTTTTTTATTTTTTAAAAAAAGAAAAAAGAACTAACAAACATGTTTATACTATATAGACTTTTTTTAAAAAAGAAAAAACTAAAACATTTTATATAAAGTGCTTTTATTAAAAAAAAAGAACAGGAAAAAAAACTAAGTATAGTACAGCAACCGTGCCATTGTTTTCCACTAGAGGGAAGAAGAGCACATGGAATGCATTTAACAAAAAGTTTCCAATTTGGAAATTATTGTCTTTGATCTTCTAATAAGAGGAGACAAAGTTTGTATACAACATATACATATATATATATATATATATATATATATATATATATATTTCCCTACTTCTAAAAAAAACCTAGGTCTACATTAACAATAAAGCATTGTGAACCCTGCCAAAGGTGACAAAAAAAGCTACCCTCCGCAACTCCCTGAAAGAACACGTGTAGATCTGGCCGTGTTCCCACAACTCCCTTAACCCGTGTACAGAATCAATCTATCTATCTATCTATCTATCTATCTATCTATCTATCTATCTATCTATCTATCTATCATACCTCTCTCTATATATATCTATCATCTCTCTCTCTCTCTCATC
>JANHFM010002054.1:239265-256070 GCA_032468115.1 Grayia smithii
CTGCTGAACTGCAGCTAGCAGTCAGCTGAAGTAGCCTGCAGTACTGCACTCTAACCACTGCGCCACCTCGGCTCAAAAAAGTTTTGTTCTGTGTGAGTTCACAATAAGGTCGGAGAAAACTTATCGGCTCTATCGTATATCTGATTGGTATGGCCGGATGGGTGCGCGGGAGATCAGAATGAAATAACGTTTCGGGAGCAGACGTACAGTACTATATAGTTTTGACAAGGGTCATAAAACAAAAACGCACACCTTGTAGATCTTCCTTGTCTCTTCCTGGCTGGGAGCTTCACACCTGGGATTGGATTTTATGGGCAGTAGAGCTACCGTAGAAATGATGGATGTGACAGCATAATAGCCAGGGATGTGGTGATGTTCCTTTAACTACTGCAGGAGCATCTTTTTGGTAGACAGTGCCTGCATCTAATATCCCTCAGCTGCCCATTCACACACTAGGTGTAACAAGCCTCTTGTTGTGGCCTGTTGGCCTCTGGCCCCTCCAGTAGCTGAATCAGAGGAGGAGGAGGCATGGGAGTCAGGGTCGGCATCAAGGCAACCTAACAGCTCCGAGGGGGAAGAGGGAATGGAGCTGGCAGAGAGAGAGAGAGACAGTGGCGGAGTCCGTCAGTCCTCAGATGGAGAGTCAACAGCTCTCAGGTCTGGAGGTGGCTGATGAGGAAGAGGAAGAACAGCTGGGTCCAGTGCCTGATGCACGGATGCACAGAAAGCAGAGGAAAGGAGAGCAGTGGAAATCTATGAGCCGGTCCTTGGGATGGAAAAGCCACCGCTGCTAGCGAATCCCCACCTTAGCTCTGGGGATAAAAGGCAGGAGGCGGAGATGAATAGATGTGACAGACAACTATTCATCTCCCTGCCGGACAGACTTATTAGCCTGCGGTGAGAGAGAAACTTTTTGCTGGGGCTGTTGGTGCTCCTAATCAAGGGATCGTTGATTTAAATACAGAGGGTTTGTTGTGTTTGGGGAACTGGGTCAGAAAAAAACCTCTACAACTAACACCTTCACTCACACAGCAAGGTAAAAATAAAGTCTCCTTTGAGTTGAGCTAGCATGTCAGACACCTCCAGATAGTCTTCTTGGTAATGAGATGAAAGGACTTGAACATTATTCCAGAATACCTTTTCCACTTCCAAGCCTAAAATTTAACAACTTTGAAGTTTGTGGGTGGTTCTAAGTCCTCACCAGATGTGACTCTAGTATTTAGCTTTTTTTTTTTTTTATGATCAACACAGTTGATAATCATAAAAAGTGATCTGTGAGAACCCGGTTACCAAGCTGGGTTCTCACATGAAAGACTGCTTACATAAGGAAGATTCTTGCTGGACTGCTAGCCAAGAAAAAGATAGAAAAGGATTCTTGTAGGATTAAATAGCTTTGGGTTTTCCCGTAGTTAGACACTCGAATGTTGGAGAGTGGGATGTATGGTTGAAAGAAGCAGATGAAATGTCCTTGGTAAAGACAGATCTTTGTATCTTTGTACGCCTCTCAATAGCTCACTGCTCTTGACATAGAATAGAATAGAATAGAATAGAGAATAGGATAGGATAGGATAGTATTAATAGAATAGAATAGAGTTAGAATAGAAAAGAATAGAAATGATTTAATAGAATTAGAATTAGAATGGGATGGGATGGGATGGGATAGGATAAAATAGAATAGAATAAAATAGAATAGAATAGTATAGAATAGAGAATAGGATAGGATAGGATAGAATTAATAGAATAGAGTTAGAATTAGAATTAGAATAGAAAAAAATAGAATTGATTTAATAGAATTAGAATTAAAATGGGATGGGATGGGTTGGAATGGGATTGGATAGAATAGAATAGAATAGAATAGAATAGAAGATGGGATAGGATAGGATAGGATTAATAGAATAGAATAGAATAGAGTTAGAATTAGAATAGAATAGAAATGATTTAATAGAATTAGAATTGGGATGGGATGGGATAGAATGGAATGGAATAGGATAGGATAGGATAGGATAGGATAGGATAGAAAATAGAACGGGACAGAAGAAACAGAACAGAACACAACAGAACAGCCTTACTGGCCTAGTGGGATTAGATACAGAAGGACTTTGTCTCTAGTGCATAAACTCTCAGTTTACATGCAAAACAACAAAGTATTCATAATAACAAAGTAATAATAATGATAACAATGATCCCAGTAAAAGAAAATAGTGGATAGATGAGAAGGATAAAAGTAACACAGCTATACTACATGGGGAAGTATCCTTAGGCATAAAGCAGTATTGTGTTCCTAGCTTTCTCTCTCTCTCTCTCTCTCTCCCTCCCTCTCTCTCCCTCCCTCCTTCCCTCCCTCTCTCTCTCTCTCTCTCTCTCTCTCTGTCTCTCTCTCTCTCGTTTCTTTTAAGAGGTCAGCATGGCATAGAGCTTGTTCTAATCTAGCTGGGGGCAAAATTGAGGAAAGCTGTGAAGAGAAAGAGAGAGAAAAGGCATCTGATTTCCTATGAATGGGTCTAGAACAGAGGTCTACGGACTTGGCAGCTTTAAGATTTGTGGACTTCAACTCCCAGAATTCGAGAGCCAGCTATGCTGAAGTCCAGCTATGTTGAAGTCCACAAGTCTTAAAGCTGCCAGGTTTGAAGGCCTCTGTTCTAGAGGCACGTACATGAACGTAAGTAGAGAACTCTTATAATTCTCTTGATAATCTTCTTCAGTTTGCTTCAATGCAAATTGAATTCTAGGAGTTGAAGTCCACAAGGCTTAAAGCTGCCAAGTTTGAAGGCCTCTGCTTTAGTCCAACATTTCTTTTTGGTGTTCCTACACAACCGTAGACATTCTCCCAAATGGATGGCCTGGGTGCCCTCTGCTGGTAGATGTTCAACATCTCTTTTAAGCAGAAGATTTGCAGTGGAGCAACAGGTAAGTTGCTCCACTGCAAATATACAGAAATATATAAAAATATATATTAAATATATATATATAGAGAGAGACATGGTGGCTCAGTGGCTAAGAAGCTGAGGTTGTTGATCGAAAGGTCAGCAGTTCAGCCGTTTGAATCCCCAGTGCCGCATAACGGGGTGAGCTCCCGTTACTTGTCCCAGCTTCTGACAACCTAGCAGTTCAAAAGCACATCAAAAATGCAAGTAGAAAAACAGGGACCACCTTTGGTGGGAAGGTAACAGTGTTCCATGCGCCTTTGGCATTTAGTCATGCCGGCCACATGACTACGGAGACGTCTTCAGACAGCGCTGGCTCTTCGGCTTTGAAACGGAGGTGAGCACCGACCCCTAGAGTCGGGAACGACTAGCACATATGTGTGAGGGGAACCTTTACCTTTACCAGGTAAGTAACCCAAATGTTTTAGCTTTAGTTGTTTGCAATATTTACAAGGCTACAGAAGCAAGCGTATTGCCTTTGAACTATTTATTTATTAATTTATTCATCTACATTGCTTTTTCCAAAGATAAGCATGTGCTCCTGGTTTGCCACCCAGCGATGCCCTAGGAGGCCGACAGCAGTAAAATACAAAGTACAAAACCACAACCAGAAGCATCCAGAGTTAGTTAACTTGATAAGACAGATCAGGAAGTTAAAAAGGAAAGCAACCCATCAAACACACTACAGGGTTTTTTTTTACAGTAAGCTTAACTAGTCATTTCATGGATCCAAATATCTGGAGGAAAGCTTCAGATCTGGGTCATCCGAGAAGAAGCTTAAGAAGGACTTCCCCAAAATGAAGAGAACCTTGTCTGAAGTTGTTCTGAAGTTCAGATGCTGGAAAGGAAGAAAAAAAACCAGCTTCTTCTGGAGGCCTTAAATTCAGGGTGCTCGTTTGGGACAATACAGCATTCTGGATAACCTGGTCCTGAGACATGAAGTGTGGTGGTGGGGGGCACATTTCAGTGGTGCCCAGAAATGGACCAATTGTCAAGGAAGCACATGCTCGTTAGAGACAAGCTCATCTGAGAGGACCAGTGAATGAATGGATGGAACACTGTCCTTTTAGCCCATTTTCAAGATCACTTCTTCAGGTCTTTTCCATTCTACTGGTCTTTTTTTATCTTCCGGACATACCCAAGAGTTGGTCGTTTAGAAAGTTGAAAGCTATTCTCACAGGCAAGGATCATGCTCAAGCGGACATGCAAAATAATAATAATAAAAAAAAGAATAGACTGATGTAGGTGCATGGAGATGATTGACCAGATGATTAGAAATGGCTCCTCGGATGGAGTTCCAGATGACCTGAGGAACAGTTGCTTGAAATCAATATATATATAGCCCAACCGTCTCAAGTTTTGCATATGTTTCAGAGGGAATGACTCCCGCACGTGTTCACACGGAGTAATGATTGCAAGGAAGAAAGGAAGTGGTAGCGAAGGTGATGGGAACCCCCTGATTGTACTGCTCCCCTGGGGAGCGAGTCAGTCTACGAATCGTGACGTACAGTACTTTTTTCCTGATCTGCACTGTGCTGACAGAGCTTTTCGGCGGAAGTGAGAGGCAACTGAGTACCGATACGTGGCCGGAGAACATGAAGAGAAGGCGGAGATGCGACAGAGAGAAAGCAAAAGCTCAGGTTGTGGGGTTCCTTGGGGTTCCCTCAGCTTGGTTGCTTTCTTGCAGATGTTTCATCACCCAATTAGGAAACATCATTGATTAGGTTACTTGAGTGGTGCAGCAGCCTAGAGGTGGAGCTCTGGCCTCACAATCAGGAGGTTGTGACTTCAATCCCAGGTAGAGGGCGATATTTCTCTCTGTGGGCACAATGAGAATCTATCTGCTGAACAAAATTCCGCATTGGAGACAGGAAGGGCATTCAGCCAAGAAACACTCTGCTAGGTTCCATTCAATTGCCCAGACTCCACCCCACGAGGAATTATGGGGCGGTTAAAAGATTGATTCGGTTACTTAGTTGGGTAATGAAATCTGCAAGAAAGCAATCGAGCTCAGAGAGTACCAAGGACTCCACAGTTCAACCCTGAGCTTCAAATATTCTCCTCTATTAAAACTCAGGTTGGAAGTAAGGAATCGACTTGAACAATGAGTTTGTGACTCTCTCCATTATGATATTCATATTGCTTTTTTCTTTCCAGTCGACTTGAGACCCCCTTTGGAGTTTAAGCGAATATTAATCTTCCTTACCTTCCTCAACTTTTAAAAAATGTTTAGGCTCCTTAATTGGGTTGTCGATGGGGAATCTGCAGCCTTCTAGATTTTTGTTGGATTGTGGCTCCGTTCTGTAGTTCCTCACCAACAGTCATGCAGTCATGAAAAGTTGCTCGAACAAGTGGTTGAGGTGCACTTGGAAACCTAGAGTTTCCTCACCCTTGTGGTAGCATAATAGTGCAAAGAACCAGTGCCTGTCGTTGGATAGACATTCTGAGAACTATTGGCGGACATTGAATTTGGGACCTCAAAATCAGAGTATCAAAGGCTGCAGTCAAACTGCATGGATGAGAGTGCTGGACTAAAGACACATCGGGTTTATTTGTATTCTTATGACCGTCATTATTTATTTCTGGTGACCATGATGTTAATGAGATGTGTGGCTTTTCAAGGATTTCTCAAATCACATTAGTTGGGACAAATCATAGAGAACATCTAATCATGCCATGGTCCCAAGTTGGGTTCTTTCCAGATGTGTGGACCAAGTCCCAGGATTCACAGCTGTAGCATCATATCTGTCGGATTTTCAGAACGGAAGTTCCAGTATCCAAGGCTTCCGAGTTTCAACCAGGGCATGATTAAGATGAACCGTTGCTGAAGACATCATGCGTGCAAATGCTTCGTACATTCGCATAATGCAATTTTAGAAGCTTTCTAGATCAAAGACAGCCGATACAATTGCTCATTTCCTATGTTTGCATTTGATGCTTCTTCAGGGTTAGCTTCACCAAACTTTGGTCAATTGTTGTCTAAATTCTAAAGGTGTTTATGGATCCTCCTGGGCACAATTTTGTTTAACAACAGTACAAATATTCACCTTGGTGTTGGGCCTCAGTTCCACCAGTTGGCCACTAGAATTAGCAAACTGTTGACGGCAACAAAACATTTCATCAAGTGAGTAGATCGATGTACCTCGGGTGGGTGAGAGTTATTCACACGGCATGCTCAGTGGTGGTGATGCAAAAAGGCAGTTCCGTAACTACAGATGACATCCTGGGCTTTTGTTCTAGTGCATGTCCCTCAACTAATGCATTCTTGTGTTAGGTAGTAAGATGGAACAGCTAAAAGTGATAGAGTGAGAGACTGGAGGCTGGAAAAGACATGCTACAGGAGATACCAGCTCTTATTCACCTGGTCCATGGTCCCATTTCTGTCGAAGGGTTGTGCGATTGAGCTTAAAAAGCAAAAAGAAGGGAATTTAATCCTTGAAACCTCTGTCGGCCCCATTTATGATCAGAAGACACCAAGATAGCCAGTTTTGCTTGCTCTGCTTTGCTGTACCATACAATGACTCAGGAGGACTTGATGGAGAACAGAGATACTTACTGCATCGTCTTGAGACTGCAACAGGGGTCTGTTGCTCTGAATAAGTTGTATCATTCGACTTCACTTCTACTTCCTAATGGAGACGAGCATGAAAGAAGAACAACAGCAGCAGCTATCAGTCGCTGCTGCTGCCTAGCCCAATTCATCTCCGTAGACATGCAGAGATCTGGAGTTCTTGCTGACTTCTTCCAGAATAAAATCTCGACGTCACAATTCCGTACGTGCAGAATAAATTCTAAGGGTGTTTATGGGTCCTCCTCAGCATGATTATTCTTATCAACAACAGTACCAATATTATCTGTTGTGTTGAACCTGAGTTCTACCAATGGGCCACCTGAATGAGCAAACTGTTGGGTTTCATCAAGAAAGATTTCATTGGGAGAGTTAGATCAATGCACCTTGGGAGGGTGAGAGTTTGGAATTTGATGAGGGTCACCCAACTGATCTAATATGGCTGGGATCATCTTGGCAAACCGAGCTTGGATCGGATTTTATTTATCCTGATCATTCTTGCCCAGGGATTTTCTTGGTGTGAAGATCATTTCCAGTAGTGGCTGCCTTTCATTGGGATGCAGAGACAAGTCATTGTTTTTGGGAATGTGGCTGAGACCTTCGCCTTTCATAGTCCGGATGCTGCACCTTCTCAAGAGGGTCACCAGGATAGCCTTCATCATGACCATTGCAATGAACTTCCCAACGCAGCCACGGGGGCCAAAGCCAAAGGGCTGAAAGTAACGATGGGGGACCTACATTAAAAAATAAATAAATAATTGGCTTGTTAGCAATTTAGTTACTTCCTCTTTAGGCTACTCAGTTTGCATCATGAGCCTGGCAGTTGAGAGTCATCAAAATGTAACACTGGTAGTCCTTAAATTATGACTGCAATTGGGACCAAAATTTCCACTGCTAAGCAAGGCAGTTGTTAAGTAAGTCAGGTCGAATTTTATGACCTGGTCCTATAGATTTTTGGATGGAGTTCCACCCCATATTGTGAGATCGGTGGAGAAGGCAGATGTAGCTAATCCTTGACTTACAACAGTTCATTTAATGATGGTTCCAAGTTACAATAGCATGAAAAAGATCATTTTTCACAGTTATGACCCTTGTAGCATCTCCATGGTCACAGGATTAAAATTCAGATACTTGGCAACTGACTCATATTTATGACAGCTACAGTGTCCCAGGGTTGTTTGATCACTCTTTGCGACCTTGTGACAAACAAACTCAGTGAGGAAGCCAGATCCACTTAACTTCCCAGTTAGTGTTAGCGTTGGGAAGTTAGTATTACTAACAGTTGGGAAGTCAGTGTAACCAATTGTTGGGAAGTTAGTGTTAGCAATGGTTGGGAAGTTAATGTTACTAATGGTTGGGAAGTTAGTATTAGCAACGGTTGGGAAGTTAGTGTTACTAACAGTTGGGAAGTCAGTGTAACCAATTGTTGGGAAGTTAGTGTTACCAACGGTTGGGAAGTTGGCATTACTAACTTCCCCACTGTAGTGATTCACTTAACAGCAGTGGCAAGAAAGGTTGTAAAATGGGGGAAAAGTCAAGTCACAACGACCTCATTTAGCAACAGAGGTGTTGGACTCAGTTGTGTTTCCTAAGTCAACGACTACCTGTAGTGTCTGGACGAAGAGCTTCTCTCTCTTGCGTCCAAGTGCTTACCCACAATGTGTTGGTGTCAAGTCTTATTTCCTAAATAAAACACAAAGCGACGTTTAGATACCTACATTCTTTTCAAAATTGTCAAGGGAGAATTCGTTGGGTTTGGGGAAGAATTCCAGCTTATGCATGCGCCCGATGTTCAGGATAATGTTGGTCCCTTTCTTCACGGGATAGCCACCAATCACATCATCCTGCAAGGCTTTGCGCATGACCAGGTCCACCACGGGTTGGTATCTCATGCTCTCTAAGATGAAGTTCTCGACCACTTTGAGCTTCCCCATGTCCTCCGTTTGGATGTCCCTGTCACCTTGTAAGAAGGAAAACAGGACGAAGCAGGTGAGAGCTGTGTGCCGATCTTTCTTAAGGAAAGGTTGGAAGATGTTGGCATTGTTTGTTTATCGAGGACACTCCCGCCAACACTGACAGAACAAGCTATTAGCATATAAATAGATAACAAATTCCACTCCCTGCTGGCATTGAGGATGGTATCTAGTTGGGTAATGAAACATCTGCAAGAAAACCACCAGGTTCAGGGAGCTTCAGGGACCCCACTGTTTTCCGCCTTCTCCTCCTCTTTCTCCTCCTCTTTCTCCTCTTTCTCCTCCTCCTCCTCTCCCCCCTTTCCACAAACCCCATTCCCTTCTAGCATCGATGGGACTATTTAGTTGGATAATGAAATGTCTGCAAGAAAACCATCAAGCTTTGACTTTGTAATAATGCCTCTTGGGGGGGGCAAAAGCCCTAATAAGCAGGCATATACAAAGGATGAAGGGATTTGCTGAGCACATTAAGTTGTGCTCAAAAAAGTTGTAAGCCGCCCTGAGTCTCCAGAGAAGGGCGGGGTATAAATGGAATTTACAAAAAACAAAAAACTGCTCTGACAGTTAAAAACGGCAATGGAAAGTTTCTATCTTCAGACTTGCAAGATTGTCTTAATCTAGCCATACAATAAAATAAAATATATGTAGCTCATCCTTTGTGTTTTCTGTCTGGTTTTTCAGGAGGGCTGACTCAAAGACTGGCTTTACACCACAGTCTAAACCATTATTAAACAAACTAAATCATAGTTTGGTATACCTTTCCCAACATATTGGGACTTAATAGTCCCATACTTTGGGACTGTTACAACTTTGGAAATTCCTAAACCTACTTTACTGCTTTTTTGTGACATTATTAACTAATCCTTACTCATATCATAGACTACATTACTGTCACTTTGTGTTTATGAAATACTGGCAAAATTATTCCATAAATATCTTCCAGTGCCTAATGGCTACTTTAATAATCATTAGCAACAACAACTTCTACAAATTACAAATGAATGTTTCTCTTATTCCCAGTAATCGAAAGAGAATGTCTGTAATTGTTCGGACTCCAGATGGTCAACTACGTTTGTATTGCAAAGGAGCTGTAAGTATCCTGCCTATTCACAAAATAATTATGTGGCAGCCCATATTCTTTGGCAAGTGTAAATATTAATGACAATAGTACTTGTACTGCTATGGAAAATTGTGCATTCTTTATGTCTCAAAAGTTTTAGTAGCTGTATGGTGTGGAAGTTTGGGACGTTAGGACCAAAATATCTGGAATGAACTGGAAAATGGCTTAAAAGTCAGTGGTTCTCAACCTTTTCTTCACCATGGACCCTCTTTAAATACCTTTTGTGGCCATGGACCACCAAGATTTAATTCAAGATTTAAATCATAAGGTTTCTTGAAGGTTTTGCGGACCCCCAGTGATTACATTGCAGTCCCCCAGTGGTCCATGGACCACAGGTTGAGAACCCCTGGCTTAAGTAGCATCAGTTAATGATTTGGAAAAGCATTGTACAAGTAATCTTCAACTTACAACCATTCATTTAGTGACTGTTTGAAGTTAAAATGACACTGAAAAAAGTAACTTACGACTATTTTTCATACATACAATCATTGCGGCATCCCCATGGTTACGTGATCAAAATTCAAAAGCTTAGCAACTGATACATATTTATGACAGTTGCAGTGTCCCAGGGTCATGTGATCCTCTTTTGTGACTTTCTGACAAGCAAAGTCAATGGGGAAGCCTGATTCACTTAAAAATTGTGTTATTAAATTAACATCTGCAGTGATTCATTTAAGAACTGGGGCAAGAAAGGTCATAAAATGGAGCAAAACTCAACAAACATCTCATTTAACAACAGAAATTTTGGGCTCAATTGTAGTCATAAGTCATATTATATCTCAATTCCTACAGTTCGAACAATGTATTCATAGTTCATAATTATCCATAAGAGCTACTACTTCCTTACAATGAAGAACAATTTTCACATCATTTGACATTTTAAAAATCCGAACCACCTTTGCTATCATGGATAATGTCAGACTTTTCATAAAGTCTGACATTATCCATGATGTAAATTGTGAGTCTACAGAAACTCAACTTTGCAGCTAGTTAAGTACCCAGAGAAGAAACTGCACAGCTACAACATGGTTAGATAAGTTGTTTTGTTGCATATAAGGGAAAAAAAAGTAATAGTTACTTCTAAACAGAAGACTCAAATCTTATATTAATATGTCAGCTCAAATTTTAAATCTTAGGCCTTTTTCTTCCTATACTTTGAGTTAATAGATTCTTGGTTGTTCTTTTCCTGATCTTAAGAATTAGAGACATTTAATCCATATTTAGGCAAAGATTGTGTTAGATTGGATAGTACTGGTCTGTGCCTTATTAATTTTATCTCTTATAGATGGACAGAATATATGTCTAAAAAAAGGAATGCAGGCATCATTATGGCAATTATTTATATACTTTTTTTGTTGACAGGATAATGTCATTTTTGAGAGATTATCCAAAGACTCAAAGTACATGGAGCAAACTCTGTGTCACCTTGAATATTTTGCCACAGAAGGTAAATACTTATTTATTTAATTATTTATTTGTAGCGCTCTAAATATTTGCTTATTGATTTATTATTGCTCTTCTCAAGTATCAATGTGGGCTGTTCTGTAGCTAAACAAATTCTATTGCAGAATATATGAAATGGGAAAGTTTGGAACATTTCAGAGTTAAAAATAAGCATATGTTATCCAGTTCTGCTTTTCTAAGACTGAATAAGCTATAACTGAGACATCCTTGTTAGAAAACATAAATTTGTCAAATTTAGCTTTTTCATTTATTCATTCATTCATTAATTCGTTCAGCTTTTGAATCAGTTTGATTCAAAACTGATTCATACCCTAAATTTATACATACTTCTGTGCAGGTTTTCCCAATATGCATACTTTTGTGTCCAATTTTCCAACTATTATGCACATTTATGTATTTTAATCTGGTTTATATAAATGTGAAGTTCATTTTATATTCACAAAATACATATATTGATGTGACCCTTTCCTTGATATGTCCATATTTAACTAGAGAACTACATCTTAAAATTCTTCAAATTGCACATATCAAAATATTTGCACATCAGTTGGCTGGCACATTGATTCAGAAAGTACAAAAGCAAGAAATACATAGAGACAAAGTGACCACGCTCCCATTCCATCCTTACAGTCATAGCCATCTATTGTCTTTGCTATTCCAGATTTCATAAAGTTGCAAAATTAGGGTGACAGAAAAATATAATAGGGAGAGAAAAGAAACAAAATGTTGAAGAAAGTTATAGTTACTCATTACGTTTGCAGCCCTTTAAAACTAGTGTTTGCCTCTAGGCAAAAGACATCTTGAAATGCAGCTTAGCTCATTCCTACATATATTATTCAAGCCAGCGGTGAAATAAACCGTGTTGAAAATGGACTTTGTCTGGACTGAGACTTTATTTAAAATGTGAAAAAGAAAAGATTATGTGAGGGAAGCCATGCAATAGACATGATATGTCTCAGCCATTAGGTCTCCACAGATGTTAACTCTCTTAAATTTTAGGGGCCAGAAAGGCTGAAATTGATAATGAGGCTGATGGATGAAGAAATGGTCCATGTAATACTCATTTTATAAATGTTTAAACACCTTTTTTTAGAGCAAACTACATCAATGCAGCCCATATTTTTCCTGGATTTCTTTAAGAGTCAATCTCTGTGACTACTGCAATGAGTTTTGTTATGTGGTATCAATCTTTTATATCAATCTCTTATTGATCTGAGTGCTCTCTTATATAGTAAATGTTTAATGGTGCTGCACCTCAGGAAGAGCCTTGTCTCTCCTTGTGCCTGAACATTTTATTTTTCTTTGTTTTAGGAACACTTACAACGCTCATAATGTAGCTTTTCTGTTTAATATGGCAACTTTCTCCATTTTTTAATACTCAATGGGCAATAGAAGACAAATAAATTACACTAATGTTGGTGAATACAGACAGTGGCCCTGTAAAAATCATGTTGTCCATATTCCAAAAGGAAGGAGCTGTTTTCTAGATTATTGTGGCTAAATCATTTACTCTGAAATCTAGGCAAATAGCATGTGATGATTAAAAAAAATTGAGAGTTAATGCTCCTAGTTAGCAAAACTGGGAAACTGTATATTTATCTCACACCAGGATACTCTGTCTTACAGTTTCATTTTACAATATAGATAGTCCTTGATTTACAACCATTCACTTAGCAACTGTTTGAAGTGACGATAGATTTCCCAAAAGCTACTTAGAACTCAGTTTTGAAGTTTCAATGGCCGCCCTCCCCCGGTCATGTGACCACATATTGCCTGCTTGGGAATCAGCCCACATTTATGGCGTTTGCATGTGGACCACAGTTACATGACCACAATTTATAATGGTTTTTCCAGAAACCAGCATTTATTTCCAGTTTTTTTAGCATTTATTTCCAAAAACCAGCCCATGGCGAACAATAGGCTTGCTTAACAACTGTGGCATTCACATTTCAAAAAATAAAACTTCATTGTGCAGTGGCAGATATGCTGGGCCCAAATCAGCTTTGATGATGATGATACTTACACTTATATACCACTTCATAGTGCTTTACAGCCTTCTCTGAGCAGTTTACAGAGTTAGCATATTGCCCCCAACAATATGGGTCCTCATTTTACCCACCTCGGAAAGATGGAAGGCTGAGTCAACCATGAGCCGGTGAGATTTGATCTGCTGAACTATAGCTAGCAGTCAGCTGAAGTAGCCTGCAATACTGCACTCTAACCATTGCGAATCCTTGGCTCTTTTTGTTCTTTCCTTAGGAAAATCAGATTTAATCTTTATTTAGCAAGTGCCTTGTTATTGGCCATTCAGTTACAGAGGGGATGAAAGAAAGCATCCCGCCCTTGCATTTATAACCTTAGCACAGGGATGTCAAACACAAGGCACAGGGTGCTTAGATCTGGCCCACAGGGCCACCCTGGAAACAGCAAAGGATCACCCCGTCTTCCGAGCTCCGTTTTCACTGGCAGAATGCTCAGGCCACCACAGGTACCCCTGACAGGAGTGACGTTGAGCAGGCCATGCTCCCCCCCCCCCGAGGTCAAACACAACTCTGATGTGGCCCTCAATGAAATCGAGTTTGACATCACTGCCGTAGTAGGTTGGTAAAGCAAAGGAAAGTCAAAGTAAGTTTGTAAGTGCCATTGTGGTTTCACTTAGTGAAAGTTAACAACCGAGTTGTCAGCCCCAATTGTGATTGTTAAACAAGGATTACTTGTATTCCTTGTTTGTTTCTTTTTGCACCAAATACATTTGAGTGTATAATTTATAATCTCAAATGTATTACCCTAATAATTTTGAAAATCAGCTTCTGGGTGGGAAGGCAGTTTGGGGTTTTCGGGTACATCAAGTTTGTTCATTTACTTAATAATTGTTTTTCTGTCTCAAGTTTAAGCCAAATTCTTAACCTCTCTAGATATTTGGGTTGAACTTCTGTATTTCCTTTTCTAGGTTTGAGGACTTTGTGCATCGCATATGCAGACCTATCAGAAAACTCTTACCAAGAATGGCTGGATGTATATAATGAAGCCAGCACGAATTTGAAAGACAGAACTCAAAAGTTGGAAGAATGTTATGAGATAATTGAGAAGGTTAATAAACATAATTTTGCTTCTTTAAATTTGTACTCCCTCCTTTATTCAGATGTTTTACAATTATGCCTGGGAAAGAAAGAGTTAAAAATGAGGTACTGTTCCAATCCAAGTTTTACACAGCTAAGGTTATTATATTTGCTTGGAGAAAAAGTATCTCCAAAATGCTGTTTGTTAGGAGCCACTTGACCATTATCCATTTATTAAATCAGTTGCTAGTCACTGCATACAGCTGATTGGAGCTTGGTCTTTGCTTGTGTCTCATAGGAGCCATGCCTTAGGTGCCCCAATCTTCAGTTGCTGCTATTCATAGCTGGGTTAGTCTCAGATCAGCCTCATTAAATCGTATATGATTTAATCATATATTACTGGGACCTGGGGAGGCCAGTAAATGAAACAAATACTTCAGGTTTTAGGAAAGAGAAGGGGAGTAGCTTTGGTCATTTGGAAGCTCCTCTGCATTTGTAAAATATATAACTGCTTGTGAAGTTAGATTTGGGATCAACCATTGCTGCTGTACCAGCCTTTCTGCTGAGCAGCTGTCTCTCTCTACATGAGTTGTTGGATGATGTGGCTGGGTTGATGGTGGTAGTCTGCCATCCCTGGGTGTGAGAAGAGTCATAAATGACTCAAAGGTTCAAGACTATCATGGCAACCATGGACCTGATGCTGGCTGTTGGATGTCTAACTCACAAGGAAGAAGAACATACACTGCAGCTGTTTTTTTTTTTTTTTTTTTTAAATCTTAGACAGTTGTGATGCTATTCGGGTTGTTATCATCATTTCCCTATCATGGACAGCCACTTCTAGTGGGAGTTCTTAAGGACTGCCTTTCATCACAAGACTTGTTCAATAGGTTTGCCACAGAGAAGCAATGGACCCATTGATACAGGCATGAAAACTTGCTGCTTTGAATCCTGGAGAATCCCTTCATTTTGTGTGAGATGAAATGGCAAACATAATGCAATTGTGAACAAAATCTGACCAAGAATGAGTAAAGAGTATGTGTGAGTATTGCTGCACTCTTATTGCATCAGCATATGCAATCCAGAGTGCAACAATATCAGTACTTAAAGGGTGCACTTTGGTACTCCCATATAAAACATAAGCTGTACTAGTTCCTGATAACCACTTATGTGCAATTCATAGCTTTACATTGTGAGAGTCTCCTATAGTTATTTCTGTCCACCCTAATATGTTGTGTAGAATAAGCATGCTCCTGGTCCCCTCTTTGACCCAATATTATCTAATTGGATCTCAGAGAAAAGCATTTACTTTCTGAGTTACCCCTCCTCCCCCATTCCCCAAAATTCAGACAGGCCTGATCTTATTTTTTTTTTTCAGAGTGTCTTTTGTAGAGCTATAAAGATCTGTTTTTTCTCCTATGAGTTGGGCCAGGATGGTAATTATGCCTGTCCTGCTGGGAGTGTGAATGCTACTAAGTTCCCAGTCTTGATTATGTGCTAGTGTTCAAATGTGGTTTTTAAATTGACTTTTCTATCATTTTACTTTGGCTTAGCTTGTTCAGGATTTTTATTGACGCACACTGTCAAGAGTAATAAATTATAAATTTCTTAAATAAATAAGTCAGTTCAAATAAGACAATTTGACTAATGGGGCAGTTTTGATGATTTTCAGCTTCCATATAAAATTGCACCAGTTAGAAATCCTGGAAGGAACTTGCTGTGTTTTGGAAAAAGAAGTATAGCTTGGAGCAGCGATCTCCAACCTTGGCAACTTTAAGCCTGAAGGACTTCAATTCCCAGAATTCCCCAGCCAGCAGAGCTTGGCTTGGAGGGAAGCAACAAGATTAATTTCCGGTTCTTTGGCGTTTTATAATTCAGGACCTTTTCATCTCAGACTCTGTAGACTGGGATGAAAGTGGCAAGCTGGTTTGCATGAGTGTGCTGAAAAATGGAACTAAAATACGACAGTAACTCATCTCTGTCCTTTCCTATTGTGTCAGAATTTATCTACTAAATCAGTGTTTTTCAACCTTGGCCACTGGAAGATGTGTGCAGAGAAGATGTATGAAGAAGCAGAGCTGGCTGGGGAATTCTAGGAGTTGAAGTCCACACATCTTCCAGTGGCCAAGGTTGAGAAACACTGTACTAAAGGAAGGGACCAAAGTGGATGAGTGTATCTTTTCTTAAAATAAACAAATGGATAAATAATTGGACTCCCTTATAATTTTTCCTAATGCCACGTTCTCAAAAGTTATTCAGTTTGTCACACTTAGGTCAACTGCTCAAAACTGCTCAAAAGTTTTCCATTCCTGTGGCTTAACATTTGGTTTATAAATATTAAATCAAAAGATAATTTTCCTGGAACATACGTTTAAAAATGTTGTTTTTTTTAAAAAAAATGTTACAGCATAACTTTCAAAACACACTAAACATCTCTTAAATGAATATTTGGCTTGTATGTTTGATTTGTAACCTAACCATTTCTCTTCTTAGAATATATCATGTAGTGACTGAATATATAAATTTCCTCTTAATGAAAACATCGTGTTCTGTTCCCTGTTTTTCAAATGTCAGTTGTTTTTTAACCCATTAAATATAATATATTGATAGTTACAACTTTTTTTTTTTTTTTTATTGAAAAGTTTTAAAACAATTTTACATTTATACCCGCCCCTCTTACCCTCCCTAACCCTCCCTTCC
>JANHFM010002055.1:12170-22390 GCA_032468115.1 Grayia smithii
TGTAAGCCGCCCCGAGTCTTTCGGGAGAAGGGCGGCAAATAAATTTAAATAAATAAATAAATAAATAAATAAATATATTGGTGGCTCCTTACCAGGGGTGGGTTCTACCCACCTTCGCTACTGGTTCTCTTCATGCACGTGGGTGCACGTGCAAAATTTGCGCACGCGCGCTCTTCGCTCGCGTAAACTGCACTACCGCGCATGCGCAGCTTTAATTTCAGAAAAATTGCCGAAAAAGCGCTCTGCGCATGCGCAGAGAGCTAATTTCGGCGATTTTTTTTAAAAAAAGGTGAGTTGGGGTGTGTGGGTGGGCCCGGGACGCTGCGAACCGGTTCGGTGACGTCACAGCGTCACCGCTACCTATTCGTGCAAACCGGACCAAACCGGGGGCAATCCACCACTGCTCCTTACCTTTCATGTTTAGGCTTCAAATGATCAAGTGCATAGTTTGGAATATTTTAAGGGTCGACTTTCTCTTTAAAGATTATAGTAGAATTGGTTGCGTTTCTGGACAGGTATTTTTTTTATCTATTTGGTCTTAGCCTGATTTCCTATTATCCATTCATTTTTCACCTGAAAGGAACAAAATTTCTTTACATTTGTACGGTCTACATTTGTATCCCTCTTTCTGATGTTTACAGTTGGTGTGGTGGGGAGAACTGATACATTTTCAGGGATATCTTCAAAGTCTTGCCCAAAAGAGAGTTAAATAAACGTTCTTAATTATCATTAAGAAGACAGGTTAAACTCTTGTGGTAATACACATTACAATTCTTTGGAGGAGCTGGTTGCTTTTAATTGATCACTCTAAGAGCACAATGAAACAATAGGCTACTAGTTGTTAATTTATTTTACAGTTTTATATTATTGTAAAGCACTTTGCAATCAAATTGTTATGTTATATACAGCGTAAGCTCAACAAAATATCCTAGTAGGACAAAACCATTCTTGAAGGCTTCTAATTCCAAGTACCCTTAAAGGTGACTGCTTTTGTAGATCCAAACTAATGAAAATTTGGGGCACATAAAAGGAACCAATGAATCTTATTTCAGAAAAAAACTGGTGTGTCATAGGATGTCAAGCCAGTACAATCAAGTATGTTTCCTTTGATACCATCCATTTGGGACTTAAAGCAAGACTCTGTTCCTGGTCTCTATGTACATATCTACAGATTCCCCAAATAACAACAATAATAAAATGTGCGTGCAGCTCTGGGGCTGCTTGTCATGAACCAGGGAACTATATTTGTCTTTACCGCTCTGCAATCTGCTGCCCAGAGCAGAGGGTTACTGTCTTTTTGTTCCCACTGCTGATGAGATGTGCCTGGGCAGGCTGCTAAATAAATACAATTCAAAAGCAAAAAGCAATTTCAGAGCCACAATGCCATCTTAGTCCCTTTTCCTCATGCTCCTGGACAGAGCCAGGCTGAGTTTCAATTGCTGGTGGGGAGGAAGACAAAAGCAGCTCCAGAGCCATGTGCCAAAATGCTCTTTTGCAAGAAACTTGTAAAGTACATTGTACCCCAAGACCCCTTTGCACTCTCTTGCAACTTCTCACCCCTAGAAGTGTATCCTGCAAATCTTTACCCACCTTTTTTTTTTTTTTGGGCAGCAAAACAGTAGCACGAAGGGACATTTTAGCATCATAGCTCTGGGGCTGCTTTTGGCTTTTATTTTTTCATAGCTGAAGCCCAGTCCGAACTGGGCCTACAGTGGGAGCAAAAAGACGAAGGTCAGCTGGGGTAGTGGAGTGCAGGGGGCCAGGGGGTCAAAAGGGCATAGATGGGGGAGGGGAGATAGGGGAAGTTGAAGCATCCCTGTAGTTGCAACTGTGGTGGGCTGTCAAGTGCCCAAATTTTTGACGATGTGACCATGGAGTGCTGCAAAAGCTGTAACTTCATTCCATTCAGCACTGTTGTAATTTTGAACAACAGTGTTCAATGAATGGTCACAACCTGTATGCAGAGAATCTCATCAACTCCATTTGCATTAATACATACATAAGACACACAGACTTGCTAAAAGCTCAGCCATTTTATTCCCTCGGCACTAATATTTAGTAATATATACAAAACGTACAGTGTATAGGCCTTACGATGCAAATTATTTCAGTGAGATGTGATGTAAAAACCTACATGCATAGGAGAATATTAATTAGAATCCTTAACAAATGAATTCCCAATTATATCCATTGTTCTTAACTTTCTGTATGTGTCTGAAAAAGAAATAACCTTCTGTATTGCACAAATGTGTTGTGGGTAGACTTTTTTTAGTAAGTGATTCTCAATGCTTGTTTTGTTAGTAGGCAATGCTTTTGTTAAGGCTTTTTAATTCCTGCTACTTGTCTTCATTGCAAGATTCAGATATTACAAAAACTAAGAATTGATTAATTCCTTTGTAGAAGAGACTTGGGTGCCCATTACTATGTTTTAGCTGAGGTGACACCCTGCACCAAGGTACTTACTCAGTTCTTTCAAAAAGAATGGAATTTCTATGTATCTGATTTATTTGCGATGGTAGAATTAACTCTTCCAACCTGTTCTTCTTGCTTGGGAACTAAAGAGTTGCATATAGAAATTTCAGTTATAGAGGATAAAAACCAGATTGACTTGCTTGACATTAATATGCTATGGTCAAAAGGTCAGTACAGGAATAAGGATTTCCATAGTGGTGTACCAACACAGAGGTTGTATCAAATGTTTTGCAGCTATATATATATATACATACATATACATATATATATATATATATATATATATATACATATACATACATACATATACACACAGACACAAACTTAACTGTTTAAACAAAAGAAGAAAATTGTGCCTGGATTATACAAAGATCATAAGTGTCATCACTTAGATGCAAACATACAATGAAGTAGCTTAGGTGGAACTGTTCTAGGAAGAGACACTTTGAAATCTGCAAGTTAAAAGTTTTGTGCAAGGAAAATGCATCCAACGTGATAAAGAATATGGAGGGAATTTTGTGATTGTGATAGCAGATCCAATTCATAGCATGTGAATATAGCACTCTAGGTGTATAAATGTAACATGTAATTTCCACACTTCATTTTCTCTATAAAAATGATCATTTGGATTGGCATTAAGTAGAACTGCTTTCTGATGCATCTTTTATGCCATAGTCATGTTCCTCGATCAAACATCTAATCTCAAACACCTCTTTTCTGAAAGCTTGCATACCGGTAGATTTGAGCGTGCATGTGTGATTCAAGTGTGATTTGGAGGTTAAGAAATTATGTTTAGCACAAGCATTTCATCAACATAGTCTTAAAGGTTCTTTTTCATCATTAAGGGGAATGCAAAGAAGTAGTGCAAAGAAGTTCCCATAAGGACTTAAATTTATTTTCTTTTATTCTAGGGCAAACTCAGAAAGTTTTATTATTATTTTTTTTTAGCAAATTCTATCATGTAAATGTTAACATAAAAACATCTGTACATTTGCCATGATACACTCAAAGTGAAACAAATAAGATATAAATACAGATATGGATGTAACATGACAAAGCGCAAAAAATGAAAGAAAATAAAACAACCAACCCAAAATCAAAATTAAATACATGCGCATGAACACTGTGCCAAGAAACTTCTTCTGATGGCTGACTGGTTTGATAAGCTTTGTCACCCTGCCCTTCCCATTTATAACATTATTATTGTTAGCAAACGTTTTCTGCATTCTACAAATATTTCTTTGTTGTCCTTTAATGTGAACCATTACACTTGATAAATAAAGGGCTGAGAGGGTGGTAGAAAGAAGATTTATGGGACAAGGTTGCATGGTACATTATGCATACAAGTTACCGAGAGCTAACAGGAGGTGATAGAAAAATCTTGTGTTGTATTGTAATCCAACAAGCACACATAGTGTACCTTTTCAAAGGAAAGCCACATGCCTCAGATAATTCAGCACTACTTCAAGGAATGGACAAGATTTAGATGGTGAAAAGGATTGCACGGATTTGTATACCCCTGCCCTGGATACACTGATGTGCCCTTGTGAGAACTGAGACATCCCCATCTAAGCAAATCGGTATCAGGCAGGTTGATCTGTGTGAATTTTCAGATATAATGGCCTGAAAAGGGAAGGGGAATGGGTCAATGGAGAAGACCCTGAAGGAAATCACATCGGTTTTTTTCAAAAAATTTAAAGCCCTAAGAAGGCAGCAAGAGTCAAAGCAACTGAGCACACTTGGAGCGTGCTGGGGAAAGAGGGAGCCCTCTCTATTCTGGCTCTTGCTTTTTGTGTGCCAGCAACATGCAGATCTACTTCCATCAGCATGGGCAGAGTAGTAGCTAAAGAATCCTTTTGCCCAGAGCATTTAAATACATCTTACATTCCCCAGTTGTACAGCTTTAAAAGAAAGCAAATTGTTGCAGATTAAGCTAGCCCTTTGAGCACTGCCAAAAATAATCAAGGTACGGGTATGGTCATCTTAAGATGGAAATAATTTGATAGATATGTTAGGCGCAGAAAAACCATTATAAATAATTCAGGCTGACTGGGATGAGGAAGCTATCCTCCTGAAGTACTCAAAGTCTGGAGGACTCCTGATCAGTGAAGGTGAAAATTAATAGAACAAGTGTCACACTAAGGAACGTTGTTGACAAATAAAAGAAGTCCTTTATTAAGGAAGGAAGGCCTGGTTATCTGAGTTGCAGCTCCGGGAAGCCAATCAGAGCTTTAGAAAGAACGTTTTCTCATGGAACATCGAAGCAGCAGAAATAGAATTTGACACATATCTCCTAGGAGACACTTTTCTCTGACAGCAACATTAGGTTTTGACCAGTATACAGGCAATTACAGTGCATCTAGTCTCAGTGCACACTAGCAGAGATCTGTTGTCACAGAAGGAATACCATAAATACTGTAACAAAACAGAGCTCTATTAAAACAAAGAAACAAACAGTAAAGCTGTATCAGGTAGGTTAGAACCAATATTAAGAGTAGTTTGCAATTTCAAATATTTTGAAAAAAATATGTTGAAATACACTGCGAAGAAATTGTAAACTGAGTTGTCCATGCAGAGGCAGCTCTTGAATCGGTTCTACAAAACTAACCACATTGCCCTGTATAGATTGTACTGTTGCACATTTGCTTGGGATTTCTTGAATTTTCATAACCTTTGACACACAGGTGATTGTTATTGGTTGTTTCTAGTTAAAAAAAAAACCTAGTTGAAGGGCTTGATTTTATAGCCTGTATAGATTACGTCTGAAAACAAATGCAAATTCATTTCAACTTTTAAGCTCAGTTTTAAAACGATGCTTGAGAAATTGGGGAAACTAGAATAGCTAGTTAAAAGTGTGACTATAATACAAATATAGTCTAATATAAATTCAAGCTCCATCAATATCAAAGAAATCTGTTTGATAAAATACGAACGTGTTATGCATCTCTGGGACTACTTCAGATCTTAGCAGAGACAGTACGTAACTGCAATGCATTTAACCACAGTACACTATTACCTTGTTTTTAATGAAAACTGCAATCCAGGCCTTGCTTCCCTTATATTCAATTCCAAGAATCTCCTACAATAAAAAGCTTTAAAAGGACTAAAAATACTGATTGCAATAAATATTTGCATGGCCTCCATCAGCAGATGGAGCGTGCTGATGAGGGGAGGGTTTCTGAGAGGCACAGCTGATTGTTTCTATGTCTACACATATGTCCAAAGATCTCCATTAACTGTGTGTAGAAACATCTGAGGATGAGCTGCTGTTGCTGTTGGTCGTCTGCGCTCTCTTTATATACAAATTCAAGAGCTTCATCTGAAAAAGAACAAAGAAAAGAGATGTTCACAATTTTTTAGTTATTTTATTTCATTTCAGAGCAGGCCATTGTTATTTATTTTTTACTATTTGTATATTGCCACAATCAACAGAGCACTCACCGAATTAGCTATCTCCAAAAAAGGAAACTCTGCATTGTTCATGCATGTAGAACAGTATCAGTATTATTCGAGTGGATGGAATCCCACACTTGATAAAAATTGTAAAAAATATTTTGCAATGTTTTTTATTGTAGATGTTTTTTTTTTGCCATTACCAATAAGAAATCTATATCTTAGCTTCTACTGTTCATTTCTGAAGTTCAAAAACAGAAAGCTTGCCAGGCTGATCAAATCCAAATGCCTTTCATTAGTTTTTGTTTATGATACTCCTCATACTAAGAAAAGTGTAACTGATACTGCACTCTACTGCATACTAAGAAAAGTGTAACTGATCCATCAGATTCCCATTACAATTGTGTTCTCAGATTTCAGCATATCTATCCTGAGCAAGGTGTTTCTACAGAATGAACGTCATAAGTAGATTCAGGATCAGGTTCACATAATCAAATTCATAACAGAAAGGAAATACATTTCCTTCAAACTTTGGCACTCATAATGTAACATGTTTTAATTTAGTTTTTAATTACTTTGAGATCAGCAGAGCATCACTGCAGCCAGCTCTTTGTTTACTTGCTAAAATCTATGGAAACAAGGAGGCTGTTGGTATGCTGAGAAGATATGATTTTCAAGGTGCCTAATGCCCATGCTGATTCTCAATTCTCCTTTTCACATCTCCAGGCCTCTGTTTTTGAATGTCCTGGGCACTGCAAATGAATTTGGTCTCTTGTTATCGCTGGCATTATTTTAAAGGAAAGTAAGAATGGGTTGTCTTCAAAGTTTGAAAGAAAACTTTGAGCTCTGTCTTCTTCTGTCATCAATAGAATCTTGTCCGTCCCCCAATTTCAAAATAGGTTTCACAGCACACCACTAATCCTACATTCTTAATTTGTTCAGTTCTACATCTATTCAGCTTTAATGTTATTTTCAGCTGTTCTTATCACTGGATTCAAAATGAGTTTTGGCAGTAAGAAAAAAAGCAGGCATTTAAAAAGAATGTATATTGCATTAGAGAGTACTAATATATGCAGAGAACATTCTTCTAATTTTAATTAAATGTGTGGAGCAAGTTATGAAGAAACTTTGATTTCCTATGTATTTTCTCTGGGATAAAATATTATTCTAATCCTTCTGCTGGGTAATATTTCAGCGTGGGCTCATTTAAACAGCTATTATTTGGCTTCTTTAAAATCCTGACAAGTGCTTGATTATATTGGAAAACACAGGATGAAAATAGACAGACACTCTTAATCATCTATTAACAACCTTCTAAAATTTTTTGAAAGAACACAAAAGGAACCCAATCGATAAAAAAACAGCAAAATGACAAAAATCTGGATAAAAGTTGCTTTGTTCCATAATTATTTGGATGCTCTCTGATCTTTTATTTTTTGCAGACATTTCATTACCAAACTAGGTAACATCTTCAGAGCACTTCAGTTTATAAATCCAAATATGATCAACACATTTTTTAAAAAATATCAAAATAAATTTGGATAATATGTAAGAAATTTAGAACTAGAATATCGTACATTAAATAAGTCAATGGTTTCAGGTTTTAAGAAATACCGAGTATTTAAAAATGAACTAAATAAACTTTTTTTCCAGTTTGGTTCCCCAATTGTTCATTGTTATTTTGCCAATGTGTGACAAACTGAAGTCATTTTTTAAAACTGATTCAAAGATGTATCTGTAAAGGGGAAACTTTGCCATTCATAAAACTAGCAACCCATTAAAATCAGTGACTGAGATATGCATTTCTTTCATGACATTTTGGAGGGGAACCTCAGTTATCTATTTCAAGACTTGCCCCCTTCATTCTATGAATACAGTTTGAAGCAGTGGTGCACATACCTTGCTCCCAGTCAGTTGTGCAAGATGAGGCTTCAGTTCTTCACCGATCACTGAATAGATGGCCACGAGGCAAAACACACTGGCTTTGCGAACACTGCTTTCGGTGTTGTCATAACCCTAGATGCAAGACATCAACTCTATGAGAATCAAAAACATTTTCCTTTCAATTTTAGAAACTAAGGATGAATGAGATGGAGACATGGCATTTCCCCCACCCCCAAAGGAGATATATTAAATATAACCCTCCTCAAAGCTGCTGTTTCACTGTCCATATCTGTCTCTGCTTTTTAAAAAGGATAGAATATTTATTGCATCACTGCAAACAGACTCTACTGCAGTTTAAAAGTAAATGTGACAAGAAGTTTACTGATACATACATATGTACTACATCAAATACACACATATATGGTTGGGTAACTGGGATGGTGAATTTGATTAGTGTTTTTTTGGTGCATGACGATATAGATATATTATTATTATTCTGTATAGGATATGGGGTTGCCTACTATTTTAATCCGGTTTACATATTTTAAGTACAGAAGCCACTCAGGGTTGGTAGTGACTGGAGTGACATATGAGCCAGGTTAACTAACTACAGATAGTCCTCCACTTAAAACAGTTCATTTAGTCACTGTTCGAAGTTACAACATCACTGAAAACCGTGACTTAAGATCATTTTTCACACTTACTACCACTGCAGCTTCCCCGTGGTCACGTGATCAAAATTTGGATGCTTGGAATTGACTCATATTTATGACAGTTAACATTTTTTAGTTGTAGCCTGTTAGTTTCTAGCAGACAAACAGAAACTCATTCAGCTTTTTAATGAAGTATTGTGGCTAATTAATTCCAGGAAAAGCAAATCAACCTTATGTTGTAAAGAACTCCTATAATTGCAGTTTTCAAAATACTAACTGTGATTCTAAGTAATTTTGCTGTAATAACACGTCCTTTAAAGTATTAATAGCAGAATGGCCTGACAAGGGGTAGAAAAACAGAAAAAGTATTACTAGGACCAAATATTGTGATGTTTGGTCACAAATATCAGTTCATGTTCAATATCATGTTCAGTAACATTTCAGCCCTGTTCAGATACAATTCCCATCCTTTTTCTCATTCTGTTTCTCCAAAACAAACTCAAAATCTGTGGTTATTAAATGTATTGAACTCCCGTTGATTAAGTTTGATTACGTGTCTTTTAGCTTTTGGATTTTCTTCCCTACCCTAGGTTTCTCAGCGGAACTATTTAAATATTCGTCTTTTTGTATTTACCAGCTCAGATCAGAGTTAGGAATGATCAAAACATAATGAAGTTGCACATGCTTGTCATTAGATTTATATCTGAAAAAAACTAATGATTCAAAGTAATGCATTGGTTCAATCCAAAACTCAGACCTAATTCCCTAATTTGGAAAATAAATTTATCTGGAATCTTATTTGTAATTAAATGATTAAATGATTCATTGCTATCAATAGGCAAATGTTTCCTATTTATCATATAGGCTGTTAGCCTCCTTTAATTTTATAGTAAAATGTAGGAAATGTGGTATGGGAGGAGAAGAAATCACAACAGGTAGGTCTATTGCTTGCTATTTGAAGAGACTGCTCTGTCAAATAAAATACAGCGCATAAACACACACATAGGTATATTGTCCCATTGTCTGGTTTTATGCAGCCCTCTACTCTAATTTTATACGACTTTTACAAAGAATCAGTTCAGATCCCTGGTAAAATTATCTACCTTTCCTTGACAGTCTGTGTGGAGAGAAAAGATGGTTTGAAATAAATAGAATAAATAGAATATGGTAACCTCTCTTTTTTTACCAATTGCATGAGGTTTAGTTCATGACAGATTTTATGTGGTAATATGATAGTCCACAACTGATTTAAGTTATGAGAAAGGCTATATTCCTTCAGTTGAAGCAGAGCTTCACCAAAAGGCATCTGGCTTGTACATAGCCCTTAAATAATAATTGTAAAAATATTCTATTAAATCACTCTTTGAAAAGATAATAATAAAACAGAAAGAGGCATGCTGAGCTTATGGGCTGCTTATGCCTTGGGCTGAGAGTGAATTCTGTTGGTAGAAAGATTTTCAGCCCATACGTTTAGTTTTGTTTTTTTCCCCACTCTTATCTGTTACTAGGACAGCCCTTGCTGGGGATCAGTAAGGCAGGATCAGATTAGGTTTCCTTTTTGCAAATAAAGCAGGAGGTTAAATACTGTAGCCATGTTTTACATTTCTAGACATCTGAATGCATAATTTCCTATTCCAGTTTGACAAAATGACTTGCTGCCCTAACTTACACAACTTTGCTTTTCTTACATAGTTTTTATGGTTTCTATTAATTCCATGAACTATGACAAACCAACTGAAAAAAAGGATCACGCTGGTTACATAGCCAAAGTGTAACCCATTCATCATTCTTGTGGCCTTGGTTTGACTTTAAGTCTTC
>JANHFM010002055.1:66506-94124 GCA_032468115.1 Grayia smithii
TAACTCAAGTGCAGTATCATGGGCATTAGCAACAGGGTGGGGAGAGTTGGAAAGTAGAAATAAAAAGTCAAGAAAGCACTAGTACCTTGCTCCTGGAGTCTCCTAAGAGCTGTATGCAGGAAAATATTGACGGGTGGGGAAAAAGCATAGAGAATTATGTCAGAAGCTTCTGCAGGCATTTTTTTTGCAACAAAAATACAAGCAAATGAGTCTTAGCAAATTAAAAATACAAATTCAGTCAGTTTCTTTTAAGAAATATAAAATGAGTTCAGACAGAGGCATCAAATTGTGCATTCTTCTGTTCTCATCTTGCTACAGCCAGGGACTTCAAAAAATATATGCACAAAAGTAATATGCATTTAGAATTCTGGCTTTCCAAAGGCAACACTAATATGCCAGAAATGGGCTATATTTGATATGGGGGAGGGGCATGGGCTGGGGGACTACGTAGTATTCCTGAGGGTAAAGTCCACAGTGTATAGGGTTAGGGTGGATTTATGCACTGTATATCGGTAAAAGCTAGGATTCCCTCCCCCACAAGTTTTGTGTTTTGTATGAAGCCTATTTTAGGGTTTGCACCACATCTGCATGTTTCTGGCCTCAAATCACTGAGAAACTGTCTTGTTAGTTTCCGGCAACTGCAGTGTCTAAATTGATGACTTACTTTCTCGGCTATACTTTGTATCTGTTTCATTTCATGCTGATTCTATATAGTACTCTCAGTGAAAAAAAAGAGATCTAACATAGTTATTATTTACCTACTAGGTGTCATTTGAGGACAGTTTACTGTAATAGATACCAATTCCCAAGACTGGAAATATTCCCTCTCACCTCCTGGAATTAAACTCCAAGAGCTCATTTGTCACTAAAGATGATCAAATACACCATGAAGTTCAAGAGTTCAGTTCTTATAGCTTTATCTCTTCTACTACTGAATAAATTCCCTTCATTTCGAAGTTTATCTGGTTTCCCTGTCAACAGGTCTTTTTCTGCAGTGGTCTAGGAATGAAAGAACTCTTCCTTGGACCAGGCTCAGTTTATCTCTTTTTACAGGCACAACAATCAGCCTTGGCCAGGGCAGAGAATTTGATCTGAAGGGACTTGTTTTGCATCTTTTTTTTTTAATGGAAATAAAGCTTTTACTGTGAAGCAAAGCATCTTGAATCCAAAGATGGAGAACAAAGAAAAGAGAAATATTCCTTTAAGGCTATTAGAATATTTATATAAGAAGTGAAGATAAATAGGCAAGAGAACAGCTGAAGAAATTTAAAGGACTGTTGATGGTGAACATCAACAACACAGAGCAAAAGAAGCTAAGTTCTGAAAAAACAGAGATGAACATTTTTTTAACGTATCACATTTTAGGACCTTGTAAATTTTTAAGAGGATTTCTATAAAAAAAAGTAACAAAACATCATTAAGTATATCCTTATGTGAATTTCTCAACCATAGTTTGCCTCTTTGTAAGTGAAATTAACCAAATATGTTCATCACGCTAGTTAAAATTTGATTAAAATAAGGCAAATACTACAAATTAAAATGATGACTATCATTTCAATCAGGGGTCCCCAAACCCCAAGCTGCAGCCTACTACTGGGCTATGGCCTATTTGCAACTGGGCTGCGCGAGTGGTGGATGGGTGTACACGTGTGCACAACTCGACTTGTGCGAGCAGTGTGCTGGCGTGCTGCACATGCCTGGGCAACTCAACTTGCAGAGGTCAAGCTGCACTTGTGTACTGGCCCAACGCTCACACAAGTCAAGTTGCGCATGCACACACGCACATTGGCCTGCCACTCACATGGTCCTGTTCCCCTCTCCCCACTGCCAGGCCACCAATCTGAAAAGGTTGGGGGCCACTGATTTAAATAGTTCTGATCAATGAAAGCTAGGACACAGGGGCAAAGGGTGCATTCTTTGTCCCCTTTTGGAACCTCTAGGATTGCTGAAAACGGACAATTACATTTTCTACAATTGTGAGATGGAAATCAGATAAACACTATACTATAGTGAAATTCCTAAAATAGTCACAATTTTTGCTAAAGGAGGAGTTGTGTGCAATTGTATGAATGCAACATTTCAAAACCAAAAGTTCAGTTCTCTATCGTAAAGTATTTGCTATCATTTAAAATTATATCAAAATTTGTTGTTGTTGTTGTTTAAATTGTATCTTCAAGAAGCAAAAGAAAAAGACTATTTGTCCAATGGATGATTTCATACATGGTTATCAGAAGGTAGAAAAGAGTTAGGGCAAATTCTGGTTATAGGAGCTAGAATTATAACCTTTCTTCTAAAATCACAGTGCTGAAAAGTATCTCAGGTAAAGGATTTTTTTTCTTTGAAGTTTATGGCCAAAGGTAAGTCAGATGAAAGACACATTTACCAACATTGAGGACAGCAGGCCTTCATTTCTTCCAAACCCCATGTCCAACTTATCCAAGCTCAAGTCACTTGAATCAGTGTCAGTTGTTGTCAGTATCAACAATTAGCTCCCCTAATCTACCATCTCATTCCCAAAATTCCACATGTAAATTCTATGGCAGTTTTGATGAAAAAGAATTGGAGTTGTTTGGAATATTCATGACTATGAATGAGATCTTCATCACTATATAATTTATGTAACTATATTAATCATATATTCCTGGAGAACCTTATCTTATATTTAATAAAATCCTGGGCATCATCCTATAATTAAGATAATTTTATTCAGTAAACCACATTTTATCAAATCAGAAACTAAACATTTATCAGCCAAGTGGCTCCAATTTTAATGTTTGATTACTTTTTAGTTCTTAGTTTGCAAATCCAATACATTTTAGGTTTTTATGAATAGTGCTACAAGAAAAATAATACAAGCCTGGATTCAGCAGAAAAGCAAAGAGAAAGTTCGAAAGAATTTTTTTTTCTGCTATAAAACAATATGCATGTAGCATGTGCTTCCTAGTAATTTGTAAAAGTCCAGATTCATAGAGAATTTATAGATGACCCATCTATAAATGAGAATGCAGGTGTCAACTGCATTTTGTTATAAATATTTAGAGACAATACATGCTATTCATACATTATCTTGTAATCAGGGGTGGGTTCTACTTACCTTTGCTACCGGTTCTATAGGTGCACGCGCTTTGCGCGTGGTCGGAATGCTTGTTTAGTGCACATGCACCGAACAGGCGCTCCCGCGCATACACAGAAGCTTTTTTAAGCGAAAAAAGCTCAAATAAAGCTTCCTGCGCATGCGTGCAAGCGCGCTCTGCGCGCAGGGACAGGTAAGTATGGGCGCGCAGGTGGGCTTCGATCCGGGACTCTTAGAATCGGTTCAGTGATGTCACAGCATCACCGCTACCTATTCTAAAGAACCGGACCGAACCGGGAGCAACCCACCACTGCTTGTAACTCACAGTTCATAGCGCTTAAAGCCTTCAATTTATTTTCTGGATCTCCAGTATTTGGGAGTAACAGCAAAATGTCAAAAGTAGCTTTCAGTAAATATGACTTTAACAACCTATTTCATAGAATTACTTGCAGTCAGAGATGCAGTGATGCAATTTGTTATATTTATTTATAAAATTATTTATATATATTTATTTCAAGAGTACAAGAGAATTTGAAAATATTAAAGTACATAGTTTTAATGAAGTTTAAGTCCAGGAACATGTTTTAGTGCACCTTATTTATTTATAAGCCTTTGTTACCTTAAACTTTCTTATATTTAATAGTATTTCAGAACTGAAAAGTGATGGCTGGAATAGTATTCCTTTTACTGCTAAAAATCAGAAATGTGTGTTATTACTATAAATCATCCAAAGACCAACAAACAGGTGCAGATCCATCAACCCATAATCAAATTATTAATTATTGTTAATAGTAATTAAGAATTAAGTGACCCTGATCAGAAACCTCTAGAATTAACGACAGAAGCCTTTGTCAAGGTAACATGTACAAACTTTCCCTAAGGTAGGACAAGGCAATTTATTCTCAACAGACATTTCAACTATAAATTTTAACTCTCCAAAATGGAGAAATGAATAAAAATAAAGCACATTTGTGGAACATGAACGAAACATATTGCACACACACATCCAGTATAAGTATTATTCACAACTTATATTAGAAAACTGTTCAATTCACTTCATAAAATAACTATAGTGGCATTTATAAGCATTTGACACAGATGGTTTCACTATTATAATGCATTTGAAAGGTAATGAATACCAACAGTTAAGATTTATTTCCACAAATAAAAGATTAGGATCAGACTGTGAAGCTCATCTTCTACATTTCACTGCACAAATATCAACAATTCACAATGCAATTATGCATTAAAACTCCCTTCCCTCACATCTTCCCAAACCCTAAAGAAAGATTTAGGCAGAGTCACATGTACACGTAGAGGCTCATTTAATAGGAACACACATAAAATGAAGAAGAGGAAAATGTACGTACAGAAAGCAACTTCAAGTAACTTTCTGGAGTTGGTAACATGTTGTTCTTTCCCTCTTACCAATGCATCTGCCACAGCAGTCTCCAGATCTGTGCTTGTACTCAGAACTCGCATTGCATTCATAGAAGCAGGCAACCTGCCTGGCTGGCCAAGCCCAAACCGTTCTGCACAAAAGACAAGAGTGAAAGTCATCATTACATAAGTTCACAGCCCTTTGGAATATTAATAAGGCCATTGGCTGCTTTAATTGTTATTGGGTCCACGTTTTAGGAGTTACTATGAGGCTATAATAGAAAGTCAAACAAATTCTGTGTATATGGTTAGAAAAGAGGGACAGGAGGGGAACTGTTATTTAAACTCTTTTATAATAATGGTTAAATGTAACTACTTTTACATATTCTCAATTTTTCAAAGAAGGAAGTGTAAGCACTATGGCGAAGTTCTTCAACTTACTAAGAAACTTGCAGTAATATATTGTTAATTCTTTAACTTACTTCTAAGTCTTGCAATAGTATTTTTATCCTTATTCAAGTCTTATTTTATGCTTATTCAAGTCTTAATCTGAATAGTTCCAATTATTCTGATTGCTGCGTATTTGTATACTTGCTGGTTAAAGTTTAGTGAAAACAGAACCAAGAATCAAAATAAGGCTCAAGCAATTTGTACAATTGATCAACAAAAAATTTAAAGTGAGGTGTTTTTTTTAAAATAGTCCATACCCTATTCCCATTGTCTTTGGAAGATGAATAAATCTTCATAGACCATCAAATAATTTTAAGATTTCCCCACTCCAATCTCTTAATATGCAGATGTTATACTTTTAAAAAAATAATATTATTTTTTAGCCCATTAAAACTGTTTCAGATTTACTAATTTGTGTTTTTAACATCATTATTTTATTTTCTTAAATCTAAAGAATAAATTATGATTTTTGTAAGTATACTGTATGAAAGCATTTCCCAACGTTGGCAACTTTAAGACACATTGACTTCTACTCCCAGAATCTCCTAGCAGTCTGTGCATCTTAAAGTTGCCAAGATTGGAAAACACTTTTATATTGGAGAAGTAATGCAGTATTAGAATAAATGTGCATTTTTCAATATTCCATCAACATATTGATTTACCAATAATCTTTTTTAAAAGAATTGTCCTGACTAGTGTTGCTTAAACTTTTTCCTTCCTCATCAATGAACTCCCAAAGGCTTAATTGTGGGAGATTTTAAAATAGTCATTCCAATGAAGGCAGTTAGCTGCATAATACTGATGTAAAGGGAAATATGCTTCCCATGCACTTCAAAAGATCTGTTCAATGGTGTCCAATTAATATTGTGAATATAATAAAGAATCAGATTATTCCATGTATTTATTGATTTATTTTAGTAAGTCCCTTCCATTTGTAGCCCCATTAAACTGGACTGCACTTATAGCTATATTAGAGGATAAACGTACAAATTATCATTTGTTCCTTCCAGCAAATACACTTTTTTATGTTCAGAAAGTGAATATAACTATTTAAAGGGCACTCTAATTAAAAAATAACATTTGTTTAAGCAATGTTATGATTTCAACTCTAATGCACAGAAGTGTCTTTCAGTATCAATTGGAGAAAATGACAACAACAACTGATATAAAAACCTAGAAACAGAAAAATATCACTGGGAAATATTATTTATGAACCGATTTTAAGCCTTTGCAGACAAAAATTCCATTTAACTTTAATGTATTTGTTAAGTTTCCACTAAGGGGAACAAGATCAAATCAACGTTGTGAACAATTACTGCTGTTAATGTGAAGAAAGCAAAATTAAACACATTTGAGCATTGTGGTAATGCCACTTAAAAAGTTTGATATTTTTCAAATTTTACTGAGATCAGACAGTTTACAACAAGCACATTTTCTAAAAAAATAAAATATACATTACATGCGAAAATTAAATGTCTTTAATGAAAATCTGCATTGAAAAGGAATTGATGAGGTTTACAGAGAAAGAAAAACTATGTATTACTATCTCCTTTTTTAATGCATGTAGTTGCTGAAGCAGCACAGATGCTTTTTCAAACATCAGCTTTGCTCCAAGCAGGAGGATTTGGTGAAATAATGATAATGAATATGAGAATCCAAATGTTTTGCCATGTCATTTGGTTCATTCAACATAGTATCTTAAGGCCCAGTAAGTATTTGTACATTATGAAAATATATTTCAGTTCTCTGAAAAACTGAGCAGACCATTTCAAAGATGTAATCTATCATAAGATAACTCAATTTTTCAGTCCTTTAGTTCCAATCTCAACTGAAATAGAATTTCACCCCAATTAAATCTTGCAGAATTATCACTAATAACAGTTTTGAAAAGAATTTAAGTATGACTGGATTTCTACCATTGGGGGGGGGGGGGAATACATGTACCTACATATTCATCATACATGCACATATACAAACTGCAATGGTGTTTCACTAAAAACATGTGAACATGTGAGACTGTAGGTTTTGCTCACAGACATTGCAAGTCAGTGTTATCACTGTATCAAGCACCTAGCCACACTTCCTAGGATGACATCCCATGAATATTACTTGACTAAGTTTCAGGGCATGAGAGATTAGTAATTTTTGGAACAATGGGAAAGGAATCTGTCATGAATATGCAGTTATCATGTTTTTTTTTGAAAAAACATTTTTTAAAAAACAATGTTTTTTTAAAAATAAACTTGACTAGATTACATCTTGGTTTGATACTGTACAGAATAATCATTTGACAAGTCCAAATGTAAGTAAAAGTATATCTGCATCCCAGTTTGACTACTGATAACCCTTCTCCAAAAGAACATTTTTCTGAGAAATAAATTTGGCAGCAAAAAAAAAAAAAAAAGGTTTTATATAAAGGTTGAAAATTTTACTCCAGCTTACTCTAACCAAACTGAAATACTCAAATTTCCAGAAGAACCAGTCTTAAACCTGACTTCATGTAGTTTTAAATAAAAATTGTCATTGCATTAGAAAAGGAAAGATAGTTTTTAAAAGACATGGATAATCAAAATGGCAAAGTAAAGTTGCAAGCCTTTAAAATATTCAATAGAAACAACTAAATTAAATCACATTAAGTATATCTGACATGCAACTTTATATCCCACTTTTTAGCATATGAACAGCAAAAAAGATGATGATGGTGGTGGAGGCAGTAGTGGTGATGATGAAGGAATGGACTTCTTCATTGGCTTATATCTTGTATTTTTCAGTTGTCTTGATTATAACACTATCAGCATAAATCCCAGAAGAGTCTAAAACTACTATACTGACAGAGAATAACACACACATAGTCATCGCTTAATAACCATTTGTTCAGCAACCATTTGAAGTTATGACGGTGCTGAAGAAATCAAAGTTACAGACTTGCAGTGGCTCTCCTGTCACGTGATCAAAATTCAAGCAAAAAAACTTTACAGCTGCAGTGTGTACTTCAAATCCCCCACCTGCTTATCTTCCCTTATCTCTGCCTTTTTAGCCACTCTACACTGTTGCTGCTGCCTCCTGCTGACCTTTGCTGTCTTCTCCTCACACTGCTGACAAGGCATGCCTGGCTGAGGCAGCTGCTGGCCTTTGTGAGGCTTTGGTAATGCTTCCAGAAGGCTCCATGCAATGCTCGGATGCCTCACAAAAGGGCCAGCGGATGCCTCAACCAGATGTCCCTTATCAGCAATGAGAGGAAGATCAGCTGGGGGGGGGGCTGTGGAGTGTAGGGTGGCCAAAAAGGAAGACATGGGTGGGGAACAGGCAGGGGAAGTTGAAGTGGAGGTGAGCACAGCAAGGTGAAGCATGAGGTCTTTGTTGAATGACCACAACTAGGACTACCAGAACTGCTGTTGCTAAGCGGTATGGTCATGTGATGTTTTATTTAATGACCATTTTGCTTAGTGATGCAAATTCCAGTCTCAATTGATGTCATTGTACTACTTGTATTCTATTTAGGGAAGACTCTTTGTATTCTATTCTAAGGCAGAGGGGCTTGAGTCTTGGTGATAGCCTCTAGAATCTCAATGGAAAATTTTAACATCTTTTTGTGGGCACTGGTTACACAGAATGATTGGTGGTGCTGTGTCATGTTATTTCACTTTTGTTAATAACTTACCTAACACTGAAGGAACTATTTTAAGAGAAAATTATGAAATGGTATTAATAGTCATTAATTAACTGCACAGAAAGAAATATTGTTCCACGGTAATTCAACAACAGCAGTAGTACTTAAGAATTATATACCGCTCCACAGTGCTTTACAGCCCTCTCTAAGTGGCTTACAGCATCAGCATATTGCCCCCAATAATCTGGGTCCTCATTTTACCGACCTCAGAAGGATGGAAGGCTGAGTCAACAATCTTGAGCCTGGTGAGATTCGAACTGCCAAACTACTGGCAATCGACAGCAGAAGTAGCCTGCAGTACTGCATTTGTTAACCACAGCAGCACCACAGCTCTTCAGACTATACTAATAAACATCAGTAGCATATCAAGCTAGTTATATGCAACCATTAGGTTCACATCCCCAAATTATATGTTTATCAGTGTTGGCCAAGCTTAAGACAGCACACATTTGTAGCAGGCTGTATTTTTGAAATAATAAGCCTTAACACCAACAAGTCATGCATTCAAGAAGTGGAGAGAAAAAGTCAGCAGAAAAGATAGATGGGTGAGAAAGTAGGAGAGAAAGAGCAATTGTTTCATGGGTCACTGGCCAGTATATGAGTAGTAATGGGGAGGGCTGAGTGAGCTGTAATTTACCCATCAAAGTCTTGGCAATGGCCTCTAGTCTGTGATACACAAGGACTTTTGTTATAAACTAGCTTGGATGGAAGTCACATACATGACTGGGCCTCACTTAAATTAAAGAACAACAATCTCTTACAGCAAAAGGGACTTCTATAAATATTCTACATATGAAGCTTTGATGTTAAAAATATATTTTAAAAAACCACCATTTTCATTCAGTGGGACCTTTTAAGTTAAATCAATATAAAGAAAGCAAGGAACATTATGGGCTGATTTCTGTGGTCCACATAATGTCAAAATTATTAGATAAATAGAGGGAGGTTTTAAGTATAAATCTGGAATCTACTTGATAAGAATACACAAATAAACATTCTCTTCTGGTTTACATTATCATATTTAAAACTTGTATTAAACAGATGTAGATTCTGTTTCTAGAGTTTTTTCTTTCAATATTTATATATTCCACATCCCAGCTAACATCATAATGACTTTCTTTTCAACTCTAATTTTTATATAATTTCCTTTCATCAAAGAAGTAACATAGTTTTCAAGAGACCTAAGCTACCTGTCCATTAAACTGAAATTCTATGGTACTATTTTATTTTTGTCTCAGAACTATAAATTTTGAGGTTGATGGGCAAAGTTTTGCCACTTTGATGACCATGTACCCATAGCACTACATGAACTAGCAGTAAAGATCCTTGGTAAAACCTCAGACTTAGATGCCCATTCCTCTAATGCCAGGCCAGGAGGAGGAGAATAGATTTGGTTTCATTATTCCTAATTTTCGCTAAATAGAAACCGAATATAATAAATTAAAATCAATTGAAACTAGCATTAAACTAACCATCATAAACTCTACTTTAACAAATTACTTACTGGCTTATCTATAAAATCATGCCAAGGACTAGCTAATGCAGCTTTCTCCAACTGGTATTGTGCAGATTTTTGTATTATGAGCCCACCAAACATGTTGAGTGACTATGATGGTTTAGAATGGTGAGCACTACAGCCAAAACATCTGGAATACCTGAGGCCAAGAAATGTTTATGTAAAGTAAAATGAGATTGTGGCTTATTTCTTCTCCCAACCACTTTTATGAAAAGGGGAAATAAAATATTTGTGTTCTGGTTGTCCATATATGGTCTTTTTGCTCATACACAGTCTGTGATTTAGCATTATGTGTGATCCTAATCAGTAAGGTATTAAAAATTCAAAACTATGGTTGAATGCTGACACTCTTCCTTAGTTGCATTAATCTCATTAGCTAGCTGTTGGATGTTAGAAATATTACTCACTAATGAACGATTGCTATGGTTGTTTTTCATAGATGTAAAGAGGAGGAAGTTACTGTGTCCTTCCTTAGTACTTCCTGAGAGGTACATGGGAAATACATGACAATACTCTATCGGGTGCTGTAATATTGCTTGATTTCCAGAAATAACATTAAGCAAAAGAATAAAAATTAGCAAAAATAAAAAACATTCAAAAATAGAAAATGACAAAAGCATGTTAAATAATAATAATAATCTCATGATGATCCCACATGCTAAGTGCTGAATGACGTTTGTGAGAGCAAATGTTACAAAGATAATAAAAAAGAGACAATATTAAGAAGCAGATTCATGCAGTTAGCACTTGTTCACCTGACTGCCCAACAGAATCAGCAGTGGAGAGAGCACTAGTGGATCTGGAATGACGTCGAGAGGCTGCAAGTAAAAGGAATGGCAACACCCACAGAATTAACACACAAGTACTTCAGACAAAAACAATGCCACAATCCAAAGGAGATGCACATGATTCACTACCAACACTGGGTTTACACAGGGAAAAGAAATGGCATTGTGTATGAATGGACTTGAAAATCGATTGCGAGTCCCATGGTAGGTCTGACAGAGAGTTTCTTGCATACACTCCCTCCACCCTCAATTATGGAACATATGATGCATGGGAAACAAAAGGAATAACCTCTAAGCCTTCCAGCTTGTATGAAGTCCAGCAGAGATCGATAACAATAATCACCTGTTGACTACAGGTGAATCACCATGTTAACATGAAATGACTAACTCAGCAATAATAGGATTTAGATGTAAACAATCCAAATCCTAAGGTGAAAGGCACAATGAATCCTTAGAAAGTGTGCTTGCAATTATAAAAGTTTAGTTTTTTTCACTCAAAGATGTAAAACCCCATAATCAATAAAAAGACAATTTATAATCAGAGACAAAGTAAATTAGTGCAGGAAAACAACAGACAAAAGGAAGTAACCTTCATTTAACATAGTGACAATATGAATTATACTTAAAGACAAGCAAAGTATTTATTATTCAAGCACTTATTAATTTGATTGCAAAGCTATTTTATACACTCAGTTCATTGATCCATCTCTTCCAAATCGTATTTGATCTAACAGTCAATGGATTGCCCATGATTCACAAAAAGAAACTTTTTGAAAAGTTCCTATATGGAACTATTATGTGTACAGGCAGAAATTTCTTCATGCAAACCTTATTCTTTCCCAGAGTCTAATCTAACAGGTCTCCCCAAATCCACATGGCATAGTCCATGTACAAACTCGGGTACAATATTGAATATGTGGATTTTGACTATCAGGCATAATTAATAAATCTGGGTTAGTTGAAATACGACTAATTAGGTTACAGATGGATAGAACTGAATACTTGAGAAAAAAAGGTGTAATAGCAACAGTTATTTTAACTACATTCACACTGTTAATAGCTCTAAACTGAAAATATTTCTGGTATATGAAACTTTAAAATCTCACCAAAAGTTAACTAAAATTAGAATTTATATTGATATATGTCTTTAAATAAACAAAATTACATGCAATGTGGAACAGGGCATGTAAATAATTCCAAGACTAAAATAGATATAAGAGCTTGGAAATTGCTATTTGCTTGAATAGATTTCTACTATGTTGCTGGAGAATAAAATAGTTCAATCTGTAGAATTACTGTATGTTCCGACAGGAAGAAAATGTATTATTAGAATGTAGCATATAATTAAGGGAAAGAAGAAATAACTTGTTCGACAGGAAACCACATAAGAGGCATTCTATAATTGCATTTAGAATGTTATTTTAATTCTGGGATTGAACTAAAGAACTATAAAGAAGATATTTCTAATGAACCTAAGATACGAAGTATAAATTGCTCCTATAAAGACTCAATTGCATTCTTGAAGTCAAACAGATTGCAAAATTTGCAGGTTGAGGACAAGCAAATCATGCTGAAACCCTAGAAGAGTATTCAAACACATATGCAATATAGATAATTCTATACTTTATGGTTTTCTTTGGGTGAATTGGACACAGCCAATCAATACATACACATGCAGGGAGAAGCACAATGAATAAACTTGCTAATCAAAAAGCATCAACAAAAAAGCCTGAAGATGCAGATGAAGTTGTGTTTCAGCTCCATTATTTTTGAACCATCTCTTTTTTCAATAGACTCGTGGTTCTCAAACTTTTGTTTCCTACAAATCATTTTAAAATTGCTAGTATTTTAAAGGAATTATTTAATGAAGTTTTTTTGTCCTGGAAATCAAAAGTATTATTTCAATAACCATAGCCATGCTGTCCCAGGGTACAGAATATGTATGCTTTGATTTGGTTTTCCCTCACTATAATTTTTTTTTTCTTTCTTTCTGAAAAATAAAGAAATTATCTTAAAAAAATGGAACTGGAGTTGTTCTATATATACCAGTCTTATGGCTTAGGTTATCATCTGATTTTGCTCATAGCAGCCTTTATCTCAATTATCTAGATAGCAAATTAGGCATTGGGATTAGTGCAGTTATTGTTAACTAAAGCATTTAGAGATCGCCTCAATGGAGTTCGCAGACTACCATAGTTTCATGGCCACAGTTTGCACGGAACCATCCAGAGTTAAAAACAAAAGGACCTGTAAATTATTTAAAAATAAAACAATCCACAATTTATTGAATTATATAATAAAATGCTAGCTAATGACAGTGAAGCTGGAATAATGCAAATTAGCAGTGGATTCTGAGAAGCTATTGACAGTTTGTGAATCACTCTCTATTAATATTAGTTTTGATTAATATGTGCTTGGCTATTTGTAATAGTCAGCTATTAAAACTGATGGGGATGGGAAACAAATGAACTGCTGGTTCTCCTTAGGTTCTCCTTAAATATCCAGGAAAATTTGGTAAATATTCTTACATATTTCTCGATAATCGAATAATAGAGGACATCCCTACTGAAACCAAATTTAAAGTCTGGAAAAAAGAATCTGGATTCTTTTTTCAAGGACTACAACATTTACAATTTTAAGTGTCCTGAAGCGATTGTATTACAATTTTGTAATACAAAATCTGTATTACAGATTTTCTTTGTTTGTTGGATTTATGCTCTACTACAATCAAGAAGACTCTTGGCATTATTGTTACACAAATTGTTCAGATTTTATGAGGTAGATCTAATTCATAAAATCTAGTCAAAGGAATGAAATAAAAGTAAATGATTTATTATTATTTAATAATATATACAACATTAAAGCTGAAACCTCAGCCAAGTACACCACTAACGTCACACATTTTTAGGATGACTTAAAAACATTAAAATTAATACCTTCAATACATCAAGTAGGCTTAATATGTCTGCAAAACAGAAATAGGGAATCTGCATCTCAAGGTGTTCTTGAACTATATCTTTCAGTGGTTGCAGTGAGCATGCTCAAAGGTGAAGCGTCTTATATTTGGGGACAGGTTCTTCATTCCGGCTTTCGTTTCTAGATCACAATAGCAGCACTTTGCTCTATGCAAATGTTGGTGATACAGACTATTCTACTAGATCAAAGTAAGAAGCCTTTATCCTTTCTTTTATAACAGCAAGGAAAAGTGGCAGATACCTTTGTAGTCTGTAATGGGTTTTAAAATAATCCTCTTAAATAACTCAAGTTTTTATAACTTTTATTTATTTATTTACACTGAAATTGTTGACTTAGATGCAGTCCCAAATCATTTTCCTTGCAGCATCTAGAACTATCTCCATCCATTTTCAGGTAAGAAACACAAGAAAAATATAGAGGAACCCCAAAATACACATAATTCACTTTAAAAAATGTGTTTTTATGTGTGTACATGTGTATCTGTCTGTGTGGAGGGAGAGGATGCCAAATGCCAAAAAATCCTAATCCATTCACAAGTAAAACAATTACTAAAAGTTTTTCCCTTTCCAGTTGTGTCTGAATCTAGGGGGTGGTGCTTATTTCCATTACTTAGCCAAGAGAGTCAGAATTATCTGAAAACACTTCTGTGGTCATGTGGCCAGCATGATTATTTGCCAAGTGCACAGAACACTACCTTCCCACTGAAGCAATACCTATTTACCTATTCAGATTTGCATGCACAAGGTGGGCAGGAGCTGGAGCAAGTAACGGGAGCTCACCCCATCACTCAGCGCTTAGGTCTTGAATGTGAGCTGTCCACTTCCCAGCTGACAAGCTCAGGATCTTTAACTTCTGAGCCACTGTGCCCACCTATGTAAAATTAAAGTTCAGTAATGTTATTTTTTCCAATTTCTTCTGTCTGGTCTTCTAGCTAAATATTCCAGAAGCAATTCCTGTATGGGACATTATTGGGGTTCTAGCTTTCTAACAGAAAAAATGGAAAAACAAAGAAATAAGTAATCACTCAGAAGCCTCATAGCATTTTACCCTTTTGCTTTAGCTCCGGCTTCATCACCTTGCAACCCTAATGTCTTAATTCTTTTCCATAGAATTATTTCATCAGTACTGTTCTATAATGGCCTTAAAACCTGGCTCTGCTGATTGGCCTGGGGCCTGGACAGCGGCATGTCATCCTGGAGGGAGTTATTGGATTAGAAGAGTCCACCTCTATTCTATTGTATAATCCACTCCCCCATAATCTTAGCTGTTGGTTTTAATGTATTTATCAAGTTTTATTCTTTTATAATATAATTTTATTGTAAACTGCCCAGAGTCACGGGATAGCAATATGGATGGTGAATTAATATAATAAATAAACAAATAAATCACTAAATAATTAAATGTTAAAACTAGGCCCTATGGCCCTCATGAACAGTAAGGTAAGATTCATGTCTGTAACATCTTTTTTCCTACATCTCAAGTACTCTCTCTCTCTCTCCCTCCCTCTTTCTCTCTCTCTCCTCCCCCTTTCTATAAATACAATGTGGGCAAACTACAAGTATAATTGAACTGAAGCAGTCACACAGATGCATACACAATTTTCAAGATTTCAGATTGCCCCAACTGTAGAAATATTTTCTTCAAAATATTCAACTGTTTTAATAATGATGCAGAAAAAAAATTATATGCAAAGAAACAAGACTTCATATTTCTGATGTGAATAAGATAGGTCTCTTTGAATTACAGTGGTTGGAGCATAAATTTAAAAACCAAGAGAGATGGTAAGTTTCTGTAGTGCAGAAATAGAAATTGAGCTCTATGAATTAATTTAGGGGTCTCCAACCTTGGTAACTTAAGACTTGTGGACTTCAACTCCCAGAATTCCTCAGCCAGCTTTCTGGCTGAAGAATTCTGGGAGTTGAAGTCCACAGGTCTTAAAGTTGCCAAGATTGGAGATTCCTGAATTAAGGAACAAACTTTTTATGCATAGAAGAAATTCTCTGTATACCTGAGTCTTAGAAAGAGTTATCCTTGATATGGCATATACTCAGGCCCAAGAATACAATGAAAATTTAAAAGGTATATTATGAGCATATTTTCTAAATTTTCTCCAAAGGGTGCCCATTTTGCATTGGATCAAAAAAAGGCAAGTCATGCTTTCCAGTAGCATCAACTTTCCCTGCAATGATGTAGCCCCTCACAATAGCTGCTTTTGTCAAGACCAATGGCGCCTAAGTGCATGTCCAAAAAAATTTAGAAATTATCAAAAGCATTCAAACTATGGGTTTTCCTAGTAAAGGAAAGCAGGATTTAAGCATGCAGAAATGAACAGAATAAACAAGGTCAGAAAGGGGGAAGGTTAAGAGTTTAAAAAAATGAAGAGAATAACAAGCCCATTCTACTCAGAGGTACATCGACTAGCCAGCAAGAAAGAGGAGGGGTGGCCCTTAGAAGCTCTAGTGCCTACAGGTACTCACCAAGTGGAGGAAAGCCCCGAGCAGGGCTTGTATCTCGGCTGCTCTCACGGCTGGTATCGCGGCTGCACCCCTGACTCACGCTGGGTCGGGGGATACGGCTGCTCCGTGCTAGCATGCAGCATGGAGAGTTTCAGAGAAGGTGAACACAAGTTTAACGAAGATACAACGCTCAGACAATAAATTAACAGTTTTGGTCATTACTGACATTAGTAAATATCCCGGACAGCTGCCAATCTGATTTGTTACGTATAAACTGTGATACATGCTAAACTTGCCCAAGAACAGCTCAGATATTCTGACCCTCCTGAGAGCCTTGTTCTATTTATAACAGGCCAGAAAAAAATTGGGAAAACAGGGTTACAATAATATCAAAGTTACTTAGATTCCACTTTGGGGGGGGGGGGAGAGAGGGAAGGAGGAGAGAAAAAATACGAGGAAAGAAAGGTTGACTCTGTTTTAGAGGGATAAATAAATGATTCTAATGGGGAATGAGCAATGCAAATCTAACACATTTATGTAATTTTTATAGACTCATCATAATAATTAAATGACAAAGGAAATAAATAGGATATTTAATTCTGAAGAATGTCAAAATGAACATACTATTTGTATTCAACTTATTTTATATTCTTCTTTAGTTCAGTGTGTTATAAATTCTTCTTCTCTATCACAGCCATAATTGGGTCTATCCTTAGAGGTTCTCTGTCTAAGAAAGACAGTCAAAACCAGGTTCGGGGAGTCAACATTTAAAAATACATGTTGAATTTTCCCCTAAAAATTGCTAATCCATATGAGCACATAAACAAGTTTTTTTAAAAACATTTTTTATTCCCATTTGGGTTTTCTGCCTCTCCTACTCCTTCCTATATTTCTCCTGCCCACTGACAAAAGTTTTGGACTGCAGACTCCTCAAGACATGAATCCACTCTGGATTTGTTCAATAGACTATAATGATGGCAAATACATAAATATTAAAAATTAAAAGAATAGCACTTTAAAAAGCTGTAACCGTGGAAAAGAGCATAATCTTTCAGGCAGCACTTGTTCTGAAATAATGATGAATACTCTTAGTGTGCATTTGTGTTCCTGCCTGAAAGCAATTATATACCATGGTATGAAACTTTTCAATAGGAATAAGAAATACGGTCTAAATAGTGTGCAAACTGTTATTTCACTTTCATAAATCTGTCCCATTAATTACTTCACCCATTAATGAACCAGTCATCTAAAAGCTGAAGCTGCATGATAATTGGCAAATGAAAAATCAATTGACTGCACCATTAACTTTTAGAACTCTGACAGAGATGGGACAGCATTTGTCATATACTGCTGTCATAATGTTGAATATGAAAGTGGAAATAAAATAAGAAATACACAAAGTTCCATTTGTTTGTGCCTGGGAAAAAGTATAAGTTAGTGAGTGTGGAGTAGAAAATGTTTCAATCAGGCCATGTTATTCAATGGTCTATGTGCTCCTTCATGACCTGTCGGTGGCAATCAGCAACATATCACTGAGATATGGCTGGGCAAGAACTCAGGAGTATATCTATTCAAAATCTACAACTAGCTTACTTTTCCAAGGCAGAATAGGGCAGGCAGTGTTAACATTCCACAAGTACCTTGTGGTGACCAGGCCTATTGTTCCCCATATAGTGGGAAGAAAGGTCCTAATAGTAAAGTCGGAAACCATGGAGAAACTAACTTTTTTCTGGTATGACGCCCCCTCTTATTTCTCAGCCAATTTCCTCTCAAAGCTTTTGTCCTTTACTAGTGATTTCTTGTATACTTTTTTGACCTCCATATTGTAGGGTTTTAATATCATAATGAGCTGCTGGATTCTGATGACTAGACCACATATATGTTAGTACAATAAAGAAATATATGTTTCCACATAGGGTTCCAGGTTTATTTTGGTTAACTGTAAAAAGACAACATGCTTGAAGTATATAGCTTATTTGTTCTTGACTTGTTTCTCTCATCATGCAGATAGAAAAAATTAACTACTGGTAGGTAGGAACAATACAGCATGCTGTCTGGGTCTGCAGTCCTCCTGCTTTACTGCTACCAAACCAACCAAGTTAGTAAAACAGTTCCAAGTAACATTTTCATTCACAGTTTTGATCTCCCTGGAAGCAAGAGATCACTTCCCAACTTCAAGAACCACAATAAGCTATCTTTTGTTACTTGATATTACTTGATCACGTGTACAGAGGAAAAAAAGCTGCTTGTTCACAATAGATAAAGATAAGCCTGGAATGCCAATCTATGTTACAAATGAACACACATTTATGAATTATGCATGGAAAATACGAGCAGCATAAGAGCAGAAGTGTCTCTCCCAGAGATGACTCTAGGTTAACCATTGCAAGTAAATATAAATGTAAATGAAAATGATTTTTGGAAAAGATGGTCTACGGAACAGAATATATTTATTTTCATTTGAGTGGTACAACTCTTTTTATTTTTTAAATGTCCTTTAAATAAGTCCTTAACCTGGCTCATAAGCTCTGTTCCCATACTAATTAAAGGGGAGGGGAGAATTTCAGTATTTAAAATGTATACTTCCTGTTGCAAGCATTTTTTTTCTTTCCACATAAAAATGTTTAGCTCAAAAAAACAACACATTTCAGAGTCACATGTTAATTAAAGATCTTCTAGTTCACTGAAAATACAATTTTCTTGGGTGAATCATTATGTCTTAAGAGTACTGTGAAAAACTTAGAGGGTATTCAATATATATATATATATATATATGTCCTGCATGGTTGAGATTTCATTTGAGACTTTTTGTGCTATTTGGACAAGAATTATTAAAAGTAAACAATATATTTATTTTTGTCCATAGTCTTAAATACAGTGAAATCATTAGTTATTCACAGAGTTTGGATCTTATAAAATTATTATTATAGGGGATGTTGTGCCATAAAGGTTGAAAATTCTTTTGAAAACCTCAAAGTGGTGAATGACCTCACAGGCCACAATTTTGTGCTATGTCCACTGATCCTTTTCTGAAGCTTTTCTATGATTTAAATGCCTTATTTTCTCCTCCGTGCATTCTGCTATGTCTATTTGTGCAAATGCCCATGAGATTATTCTCATTTTCCTTCTCTGATGCAAGCTTCAAATCTTTTCTTCTCACATTCCCCCCCACCCCCTTTTTTGTATGCCTTTTCACATCTTTTTGTTGCTGAAACTGAGAGAACAGATTTTAAAGCTGCTACATTTAAATCTGTCTTGCTTGCTCATCGGAAGACCCCAGTTCCAAATCTGAATTGACATATCTCAACTTCATTTCCTAATTTCAACCTCTAAAATAAAGATTAGAGGTTCTAATCTACCATTTTATATTAATAATGTGTAGTTGGGCATTTGTGCATAATATATCCAATGACAGAACAGTTCTTCAGGTTCAGTCACATATCTGTAGAGGTACTAACAAGTTCATCAGAAAATAACCCTACATATAAAGTTTAGTATTTAACCTAAAAGCATTAGGTGCAATTTTTGATCAGAGAAAACAACAACAGAGCAGTATACCTAAAACTCAAAGGGAGGGTTAAAGAACGAGAAGCTTGTATTATACCTGTAAGACAATACATTTGATATCATCAAATGGCACTGAATTATGCCAAGTGAAAATGGAAATAAAACATATCTGAAGGAAGAACTGTTTTCTAATTATAACAATGAGTTGTTTAATTAGAAAACAATTCATTTCTAATTAAAACAATAAGCACAAATGATTTATGCTAACCTCACTGGCAACTTTATCTGCTCTCTTGACCTATGGTGCTATTAACAAACTCAGTAGAAAACCATAACTATGAAATCATTATAGCTAAACTGTAATTTATTTCAGGAATTCATGTCAATCAGCATGAGAAAAGAAACCACCCTCTTGGCTCTATATTGCAGCCAAGAAAACTCTTACCTAGAGCTATCCTGCTAGGGCTGGTCTCTCGGCTGCAGCCCTGGCTTCGAGGGACTTTACTGCGTTTGTCAGTAGATGAGGATGGTGTTGGCACTGGGTGTCCTCTGGTTGTTCCACTGCTAAGCCCACCATATGCACTTCCCAACAGCTTGCCAGGAGAGCTGGATCGACTACCAGCTACAAAATAAATTAAAAAAAAATAGGTAAATGCTCTTAAGTCTTCAGAATATTTCAAACCATTAAATTTACTAAATGTATTTTTAAAAAATCAGTGTAATTAATAGTAAATTAAAAATAAAACAGGATACAGAAATTCAAGATGATGGTATGTTTAAAAAGGGGATTAACAACATAAATTAACAATAAGAAGTGTTGATGATGATGAATGAATAGAAACACAACCTTGAAATGATACTACTCACCTTAAAAATGATCAGATAGGATCAGCCATACCAGCAAGCTATATTTTATACAGAAGTAACTGACATCTGTATGGGCACTCTCTCACATGCACGCACATACACACAATTTCTCTGTCCCATTGTTTGTTTTTTCTCATGCATCTTGCAAGGAAACCTTTTTTGAATTTTTCTTTTATCTTCCAACCACAACACTGACTGAGCAATTGCCAAAAAAATAGGCATTCAAATCCAAAAAAATATGCAAGTGATAGTGAAGTCACCCAGCGGAATTTTTCCTTTTGTCACAGGACAATCTGTGTTACGAAAACCTATCTTTGAAATTCTCTAGTTTCAAAAACAGCATGTTAGGCTTGTCCCTGCTGCTGTTAACTTACAACATCTCCATAAACATTTGAAGACATCTTCAAATTCTTTTTTCAGTTCTTCAAATTTACAATTCTAACACAGCTGTTACCTAGGAGTGAGTCCCACTGCTCACTGAACTTACACACAGGTACTTTATCTAAGTACATCATACATATATCTAAACTTTTTCCAAGCTAAACCTTCATTTTAAAAACACTAGGTTTTTTTTTAAAAAAACTCTGGGAATACTAGATTTTCAGACATTGAATGAGTTAAAAACAGTAGCATGAGAGACAGTACAGATATGTAAACAGAGTGAAAAACAAAAAGGTGTTTCTTACCACCTGCAGGGTTAGCTGATCTGGATCCTGGATTATGACAGCAGACGAAAGGACAGGCAGAAAGTGAAGCAGAGAAAGCGAGACAATACAGAGTTCAAGAAGCATTGTTATTTGCATACAAACTCCTTTTTGACAAGCACATCACTGCTCACATTTTATTATGGATTAGTGTGTGGCAAGACGGTTCATGAAAACATTTCTGCCAAGTAGTAAATAACTTAGAGTAGAATAAACTGCAATTCTAGCTTTATGCCTGATATCGATGAATCTGGTGGAGCACGGGACAAACAAGTAACATTACTATCCTGGGAATAGCAATCCTATCAATGCAAGTGTTGCAGAATAGGCAAGGATATCACAGAAAAACAAGACAAATATTACCAGGATTGTGCTTATAATGCAGAATGACCAGAGAGTATAGAGGTTAAAAACAAAGCAAAGCAAAACAAAACAAAACAAAACAAGAACCAGACACCTTAAACCTAACATTCTATCTATTAAACCATTTCTGTTTCTGGCTATGATTTATTACTTTATTTTTTAAAGATAAAATAAGTGTCAGAAATGTTACTCACTCGCAACCATTTCAGCTGGCATACATAGCATACCTTGGCACATATGCAGAGCAATCAATAATGCTAAAAATTTTGAATGTCAATTTGTGGACTACATCAGGTAACATTTGGGGATTGAGAAAACAAGTTCATCAGTTCTAACAACAAAGCCAGCCCTACCAAATGTTTCACTATTTTGCTACAGTGTATTATAGAAACAAGTGAAATATTTGTTTCAATGTAAGGTGTAAGGTTCAGCATTTTTATTTGCGTTTAAAACAAGAATATGGAATGCTGAAAGTAGAAGTCAGAGATGGGAAGAATCTTTGATTGGCTTCATTTCAAAATATCGTTCATGATTTTCCAGTTTTAGCAGCATCTAAAACAGTGTTTCTCAACCTTGGTGACTTTAAGATGGGTGGACTTCAACTTCCAGAATCCCCCAGCCAGCTTTAGTCACTAAGGTTGAGAAACACTGATCTAAAAACACTTTATCTGACTCAAACCATTTAATATGTGAAGTGGCCCTCAGATTAGAAGCAAATGAAAAATATTAGTCTCTTGATATTTTTTCCTTTTTCTTGCAAAGATTCAAAATTCTCAATCTAGATCTTTTTGTGCTTAGCCATCGTGATGTTCCCTAAAGTAATGGCATATTGACAGCATATCTCTTTAAAACAGGACAGAAAAATATTTTATACTGTGTTTCCCCGAAAATAAGACCCTGTCTTATATTTTTTTTTGAACCCTGAAATAAGCACTTGGCCTTATTGCCATGCACTCAAAAGCCCAATTGGGCTTATTATTAGGGGATGTCTTGTTTTTGGGGGGAAACAGGGTACTCCCAAAAAAAGTGGAGTTATTAGCTAGTTTTAGAAAATACACTTTCCCCAAAAGGTTTCCACAATTTTGGCCACTACTGTACATCCTTGAATGGCTTGAAAAGCAGGAAAACCAATTCTAAGCTTGAGAAGATAAATGAAACAAGAATTGGAATAGGATCTCTTTTTCTCTCTAAATGCAATGACATCTTCCTTTTGTTTCATTACAAGAAGTAAAGAGTTTTATGTTTTATACAGAGTTTTGGCAGCCTAGAAATTTATTCAGCTTATCCTTGAGGGTGATTTGAGAGCAAGATTTTTGGAATTCCAACAAACAATAGGATAAACATTATCCCAGAATCCCCCAGCCAGCTTTGCTTTGTCCACCCATCTTAAAGTCACCAAAGTTGAGAAACACTGTTCTAAACAGACCTAACTGCTTCAACATCTGAAACCATCCCACAGCCCATTTTTCCAGCCAATATCTCCAGATTAGAGACTTATTTGTTATTTAGAAATATCAAGAATGCATTCTAGGTCTTGCTCTCAAATACCAGATTTGCTTTGGTGAAGTATACGATACCTTGGCTGTTGGCCAACAACAGCCTTTCTCCAGAAGTTTATTCCAATTTCTCGAACTGTTGATCTATTAAAATGATATTAGGAAACATTAGGAAAGGTGTTGCCACGATGTAAAAAAGATGTTGAGACTCTAGAAAGAGTGCAGAGAAGAGCAACAAAGATGATTAGGGGACTGGAGCCTGAAACATATGAAGAACAGTTGCTGGAACTGGGTGTGTCTAGTCTGATGAAAAGGACTAGGGGTGACATGATAGCAGTGTTCCGATTTCTCAGGGGCTGCCACAAAGAAGCTATTCTCCAAAGCACGTGAGGACAGGACAAGAAGCAATGGGTGGAAACTAATCAAGGAGAGAAGCAACTTAGAACTAAGGGGAAATTTCCTGACGGTTAGAACAATTAATCAGTGGAACAACTTGCCACCAGAAGTTGTAAATGCTCCAACACTGGTAGTTTTTAAGAAGAGATTAAACAACCGTTTGTCTGAAGTGGTGTAGGGTTTCCTCCCTAAGAAGGGGGTTGGACTAGAAAACCTCCAAGGTCCCTTCCGACTCTGTTATTCTAAGAGAAATATTTTAATTAAGTAGAACTTAAATACACAAATATCTTTCTATGATGACATGCAAACTATGGGAAGAAAGGCAAGTGAAGAATAGTATCTAATATGAAACCCAACTCTGATCACTTTAACGTAGAGGTGGAACGAACATAGATCTAGAACTTCTGATAGCAAAGGTGATGTTTAGCAGTGTTATCCTAACTGAACATACTATCTATTTCAATGATGTGTAGATCAGCAGATATTTTTCGTGGCTCATTATTTGACCTTACAATAAAATATCACAACTGAATCTATTCCTAGCCACTAACTAGCCACTACTTAGCAATAGCACTTAGACTTATATACCGCTTCACAGTGCTTTACAGCCCTCTCTAAGCGGTTTACAGAGTCAGCTTATTGCCTCCAACAATCTGGGTCTTTATTTTACTGACCTCGGAAGGATGGAAGGCTGAGTCAACCTTGAGCCAGCAAGAATTGAACTGCCAGCCCAAACTGTAGACAGCTGTCAGTCAGCAGAAGTAGCCTGCAGTACTGCATCCTAACCACTGCACCACTGTGGATCTTTGCATGTTGTGATTTTCTCCACTTCTTTCTCTTCTGTTCTGCTGTCTCCAGGTCCTGCAACATTATTATTGTTATTAGAAAATCTTAGAATAAAAAGGGTTTCAATTTAAAACACGGGTATAAAGTACAAGGTACTTTAAGATCACAGTGAACTACAAGAATGATACAGCAAAACGTTGCAAAAGTTTTGCAATACTGCTGATTTAGCAGAATATTGTAAAGGAATAGCAGGATCTTCTGCTCTATCTTCCCTTTTCTATTCTGGGGAGAAAAAGAGGTCCAGGGTGTACAGGGCAAATAAGAATATACAAAGGTAAGAGTAGAACACGATTAGTTTTTATGGCTCTTATTTTTAATATTTATGGCTATTTTTTATTAAGACCAGGAGCTAAAGTTCCTACTTTTCATTGGGACTGTCGTCTAGCAGCTCAAGAAATAGAAGTCTTGACATATATAGGTAGTCCTTGACTTAAGACTATTCGTTTAGCAGCCATTCCAAATTACAACAGCACTGAAAAAAAATAAAACAGAACAGAACAGAACAGAACAGAACAGAACAGAACAGAATAGAATAGAATAGAATAGAATAGAATAGAATAGCAGAGTTGGAAGGGACCTTGGAGATCTTCTAGTCCAACTCCCTGCTTAGGCAGGAAATTGTATAGGATATAATAAACAAACAAACAAACAAATAAATAAATATAAAGTCAACAGGGAAAGTTTAACAACTGTGTGATTCACTTAACAACTGTGAATTAACAGTGATTCACTTAACAACCATAAGTCATAAAACTGGGCAGCAACTCACCTAACACCTTCCTTGCTTAGCAACAGATATTTTGAAGCTGTGAGTCAAAACCTACCTAGAGTTCTGATGTTAAGAAAAATTGCTCCATCCGCAGCAATTATCAATTAGCAATGACCCATCATCACTGAGGTTGCCCCCATATGGTTAAAAGAATGTGTGAACCTGTTCTTAGAGAACATCGTGCCACAAAGGATTTAGCTTGAACATTTACATTCAAACATTTTGCTGACGGGTATATTTTTATTCTGCCTTTCAACAAAAAGCATTTTTTTTTAACTGATGGAAAGCTTGAGAACTTACTTCTCCTTTACCGAGTTTGTCAATCTCTTACAAAATATTTTATGTATCTTTACAAGAGAACTAATATTAAAAGACGTAAACCACCTGCAAGAAAGTCTTCAGTCCTTAGCAAGCTTAGAAATGTCAGTTTTCTGATTTCTTTCCTGCTCACATCATACAGAACTACAATCAACCACACTCCTACAAGCTATAACAAAGGAAAAAACCCGGTGGGGAAAGATGATTTTCTTCTTGACGTAGCTTTGGATCTTGCTTACCTAGCGGTGCCTGACTGTGAACCAGAGGCCTGTGGATTGAAAAATCATCCCCTTTAAACAAAGAATAATAGTGTGACAAAAATCTGTCATCTAATTTCCCAAGAGTTTTTTTCTCCTGTCAAAGAAACATCCGTGATTCCCTTTAGAATTCTTCAGAATATGTTTGAGAGGTTGGTTGTTGTTGGTTTTTTTCCTTGCTTTTCTGGTTGCAAAGGGATGGCAGATGCTGTTTCTGTAATTCTGAAGCCTCCCTGCCTGCCCTGCTTACGGGAGAAAAGTAATGACATGAAAGCAAAGAGTTAAAGAGTTTTTGTATCTCTTTGATGCTATGTAGTGATAGCTGGGTTTTTGCTCTCCAAAATTTGGTAATCCAACCTACAGAAGGATTTTCCTGGTGATTTTTTCTTTCTTTCAGGGTTAATCTGTCCACCAAAGTAGAGAAAGCCATATTGAGCAATATTGTGTTGTCAGAGTCCCTACTTTTATTTTGATTTTCACTTTTATCTCTGAAGGCTTGACAGCATTATAGTGATATCACAAGAAAAAAGAGAGGTCAGATCTTATTTTATTGGAGGGAATTAGTATAATTTGCTATAGTCAGTCAGCTAGTTTTCTTCTTAGTTTACACACACACACACATACACACACACACACATGAGAAAGCTATGCTTCTAGAGGGGGGAAAACCCCATTATTTTTCCAGCAATTTTTTGTAGTGCAACGACTGGCTAGAGTGGAACTGTGTAAGTGGCATGTGAAGATAGTAGAGAAAAAAATTACTCGGCTCTAATTGACAACTGCCCTAAAAAGTAAGAACATAAGCTACTGATTGATGAGTAAGAGCCGTGGTGGTGCAGTGATTAGAATGTAATATTGCCGACTGCCAGCAGTTCAATCCTGACCATCTCAAGGTTAACTCAGCCTTCCATCCTTCTGAGGTTGGTAAAATGAGGGCCCAGATTGTTGGGGGTCATAGGATGACTCTGTAAACCGTTTAGAGAGGGCTGTAAAGCACTGTGAAGCAGTATGTAAGTCTAAGTGCTATTGCTATTGACAGCAGAAGCAATTCAAAAAAGGACATAGCTTAGCTTATAAGTTTATACCATTTCCCTCAGTATCTATGGCTTTCCTCTATTTGTTCCCACCCCTTCCTCCAGCCTTTCCCCAAATTCAGCAATCTTTGTAAATCGAGCAAGCAAATAAGTAAAACTCAGTGATCCTCTATCTTCCTATCAGGTTTCTTCTGATCTGTCACTCCAATTTGAAATGTCACAGCTTTTCTGATTCCACTCCTAAATACCATGTTTCCCCAAAAATAAGACTGTCTTATATTAATTTTTGCTCCAAAAGATGCATTAGGGCTTATTTTCTGATTAGGTCTTATTTTGGGGAAAATATAGTACTAAATCCATCCATCTAGCTAACAATCTTAACTGGGGCTTATTTTGGGGGTAGGGCTTAGATTACGAGCATCCTGAAAAATCAGGCTAGGACTTATTTTCCGGTTGGGTCTTATTTTCAGGAAAACAGGGTATATTTTGTATTTCATCACTGGCTTAGGACATGGGAATCTTTGGGAGTTGCAATTCCTCATGATCAAAATATTCCATTATATCAGTCCCATGTTCAGTATCTTATGAGGTTGTTGTCCTTTGACGTTTATGAAAAACCTTCATAGTTTTTCCCATTAACTATGAAAAAGAAGAGAGAAGAAATGTATGGTAAATGTGTTCTATTTGAGGGTTTGCTCAAATAACTGGAGGAGACCAGTAACGATTCAACTCTTATTTATTTGTAATCAGGC
>JANHFM010002055.1:105844-116356 GCA_032468115.1 Grayia smithii
GGAGGCAGAGGTATCTAAGAGAGTGCCTCTCCTAAGCAGAGCCTCTCCTGCTGAGCTGAGCAGCAGGAAAATGGTGCCAGACTACCATTTTCCAAGGGGAAAAAAAAAAGGAGAGAGAGGGATTTTATGCTGTAGAAGGCACTAGACAGGGGCTATTAAGAAACAGAGACTCTCACTTGATTGGAGAATTTGCTTTAAACAGTGTCTTTTCATCCTTAAGCATGTCTTGTTTTTTGTAGTTGCTGCAGGCTTTTCCTGCCGCATTAGCAAAGCAGAACCCACAGATCTCCCTTGGATCAGCAGCTCAGAGAGCTTCATGAGTTTGGTAGCAAGGGGATGCATAAAATATAAGTGTGAAGCATGCTAACATATCCTGCCACTTGTTGAAGGGTAATTTTTTTGGTAGAATTGCAGTTACTCTTAGTTCTCTTTGCTCTGCATGAGTATACAACAAATGTAATGTAAATGTATATTCAGGGATTACCCCCTTCTACTGCCACACTGTATTATGCTGCAACATTATCATTACCTGGGAGAAATGAACAAGGAACTCTGGTAGTGTCAGACCTGCCCCAGTCTGATCCCTTAGGGAAGTAAAACTCTCAATTCCATTTGAAGTGAAAAGGCACTTTTACTAAGAGATGTTGATTGCAGAAAAAACTGAGTATTTGGGCTGGTGAAATTCCACACTCAAGGAAATGGCCTTGAAGATGCCAGTGACAGCGCAAATCAGATTCCAACCACCTTTGTTCTTTCTCAACTGTCAATACCCCCCTTCCAAATTTCCCGTCATAAAAGAATACAACAAATTGCCCATTTGTCCTCCCTCCCTCTCCCTTTGATGGCAAGGCACCAAACTGGACTGGAGGTTCTGACATGTAGTCAGTGGTGGGATTAAAATAATTTAACAACCGGTTATCTGCCATAATGACCAGCAGGGTAGGCGTGGTTCGGTGGTTATGTGACCATGTGGGTGTGGCCAACTCAATGTCACTTACGTCGATGGGCGCTTCACCTTAGCTGTTACAATGTAATAAGGGTTAACCAGAGAGGCAGTTTCTGTAAGCAGGGCAATAAAGATTAGGCTAGAAACAACACCAGAATGTTTCCTTCGTGCCTCCCTTACAGGATTAGCCCTGTAAAGTGGGGGGAAAAAAAGATTTCTTCCAACAACCAGTTCTCCAAACTGCTTAGAAAGTTAACAACCAGTTCTCCCAAATAAGTGTGAACTGGCTGAATCCCACTACTGCATGTAGTATATTATAGAACTAATTGCTATTTTCAGGATTCACAGAAATGTATTACATAGAGATTTGACTTAAAGGCTGATTTCTTGGGTTTTCTTAAGAAATACATTGGTGAGATGAATCCAAAGATTGAAACTTCTATCATGCAATTTTCTTGGTGAGCCATCCCCTTTAGGTAGACAGAACCACAACATTGACTCAACAAGAATGCTAAAACTACTTTTATTGAGATTAACTATAAATATAGAACATAACTTGATTATACTATATTACCTCCTTCTTATAATTCAGAGAATTGGGGAAGCTTCTATATGAATTGCTCATCTTTTTTCAATGAAACTTTTGTTTTCTTATCATCACCTTCAAAAGGCAGATGAAGTGGACCTATATATTTTTAGATTTTTAGGGATATTCATAATTTGTCTTGGTTTACACAATCAGAGGTTTTTGTGTAATCAGCAAAAATATGCATCTCTTTTGGAATTCCATCACTGTTTTCATTTTTCATTAGGCATGAGCAATATAGATTTGGGTGTTCCTGCCTCACCTGAATCTAATTGATACACATGGCATTTTTCATTCCATATATCATTGAAGTCTAGATTACATAATCTTGAACATAATTTTATTGTTGTTATTATTAACATTATCTTCCTAGCATATGAGATATGAGGAATTATTACTTCCAATAACTAGAATCTATGCTTCTATTGGGGCAATCTTTAACTTAACATTTGCCTTATTAATAGCCATAGCTGACTTTTACTGAACTTGTGATGACCTACAATTAAAATATAGTTTTCACAAGTACTTTTACTGCAAAGATAGTCAATTTAATAGCTAAATTTGGTTTCTTTATCCTAAGTGAAGAATGGCATTTTTCCAATTAAATTTTATTACATAATTTTAAACCCATTTTTCTTTCACTGGCTTAGTTTGCCTTTTCTTGTGTGTATACACTTCTGAGGAATACTCGTTAAATACTAGGAAGTCCCATGCAGTTAAAAATTTAAGGAGGAAGGTGTGTCTATTTATGTACATAGGCTGATTGAGTAAAGGGGTGCATCCTTTCTCCTCATTGAGCTATTACAAAGATACAAAGGAAGCAGATTTATCAGGTACTGTTAACAACAACAGAAACATGAATGAGTTTTCATGGCAAAAGGTATTCGGAAATCAAATGGCAAGGAAAGCATTGGAAAATGAATGAGTCCAGTTTGGGGAAATAATCTTTAGTAAGCCTGTGTTGGAGCACAGGATACATTGCCATTTTTTTAAAAAAAAAAGTTTAATTGGCACAATGGAGGAAAGTGATTTATGAGTCATGGGCTTTTGCTGTACTATTTCTCTTCAGCTATGCCTCTTATAAAAACAGAAAATGTCTCTTTGGATTAATAAACTTGTTCAAGAATTTGTGGAAGCACTGAGAAGAGAACCATTGCTCAAGGAAAGGATGTTGCAGTGCATTTTTTTCCAGATTTATATCCCCCTTACTGGCTTATTTACTGCTTGCTAATGTCTTTTGTCCAAAAAACAAGACTGTAATAATTTTTTATCATCAACATTCTAATATTGTAATCCATTTTCCTTGTGTCTGGCAGGTAATATGAGGCTTGCAGTTTTGTTCTTCATATGCCTAGATCTAGGTAGATTACAAAATAACCAAACAAATAAATAAATACAATTCACCATCAAGAATTTCATACAATAATTCACCATACCGCAACAGTCCCTACAGTCCAATTTACGAACATAATTTATAGATTTAATTTACTATGACATACTTTAAGATCATACATTACGGAGGCTCACTAATCAAATAATTGCCAGTAAACAATAATAAGAATCTATAATTAAATATAATATATTTCTTCATAAGGCTAAATTTTAAAACAATTTCACAAAAGATTCACTAAAATGTTTTTAGTACCTTTTAAAGCTTTGATTAATTAGATACCAGGCATAATTCCTGGAAGTTGGTTCCAGAGGATTGGCCCTGAATAGAAAAAAGCTTTCAGTCATATTTTGCTACAAAGAGATTCCAGTTGTCTCTGACCAGACTTCTACAAAACTTATTTGCTGGTCTATGACCATAATAAAGATTGATTGAATTTCCATTTAAAAGTACCTAACATTTAAAATCTTGATTAATTTGGAAGTAGCAGTACGTGCATCTCATCTTTGCATCTAATCAACTCATGCACATAGAAGAATCCATGAGTTGTGGACCAATATAATTGGTATTATATTACCAATATAAGAAAACATTTTTTTCTTTCAATGTTGGAATTTGTTGTATGATATTTAGTTGAAAACGAAGTACTCCATTGTCAGCAAGGCTTTTTGCAATTGCAGAGTGGCTAGACTGAAGTTTTCTTACTTCAAAATTAAATTGAATTTTCTTCCATCTGTCATTTTGCTGGTTGAAGGATATTGGAAGCCTCTGTAAAGGTTCTTGATTGCAGATTATCCAAATGTGGTTGATGAATGTTAAATGTCAGGAGCAGGGGAGTTAGCGTATGAATTTCCCAGGGTTTGATAATCTTGTAGGGCAGCTAGGTATGACTGCTTCCCCAATAATCTACTTAATTCAGTAGTTCCACCCTTCTATTGCCTTGTAAAGAGAATGAGATTCCTAGATTGTTTGCATGATAAGTAACTTCAGACCCTAAGAGCCTTTGAAAGGGTAGCTGAGAGTTAATTGTGGCAGATTGAACTAAAACCTGATGTATCCTGTTTTTTCAGCAAATTCCATGAATTTGGAACATAGAACACATTCTCAATAGCAAAAATGTTATTAAAGCTTTTCTAATCTAGGAAAATTAATACAAAAATTAATTTGTATTAAGTTTATATATTATAGTGGATAATAACAAAGGGAAAAAATAAATCTAGAAAGAAAAGAAGTAGAAATAAAGGTTTTATATTGTCTAGAGCAAAAGAGATGAAAACTTTTGAAAAAATGAATATTAACATTTGTAAATTGAAATTGAAATGTATATTATATAAGGTAAAATGAATCTCTAATAGAGATAGGAGATGGAAAATTGGTCTAATTTTGGAAGAATATGACATATATTGTATAAACTAGAATGGATAAATGCTTTAAAAGATAATTGGATAAATGGGGTAAGAATTTTTAACTGAAACAAGATGAGAAAATTAAGAAATAAAGGGCGGATAGAGATATGGATGATAAAAGAAGACATTTGGCAAAATGTGAATTTGTGATAAATGAATATATTATATTGGATGTAACAAAGATTGTAAGAGGTGATCCAGTAAGTGTTCTGTTCATAAAATGAGAAGAAAGAACAAGAAAATTTGTATATCAAATGAGAAATTGTACATTTACGTTATGTTTATGAATATGGAAAAAATAAAAAAAATTCTGCAAAAAAAAAGAAACAAAAATAAGGAAGCAAAATCAGTTTTAGACTTCATGTAAGAGTAAAATACTTAATTTTATATTTACGAAAATAACAATTCCCAAAATGCAAAGGCTCTAATTTATAGATGAGGAAATGATAACTTGAAGGTATTAAGTTCATCCAATAGCAATGCATTAGTGGAAGGGAAGACTTACTTGAGACTCTCCTGGGAACTAGAAGAGGAGCGATCGGACTGAGGCAAAGACACTATGCTATCAGAATTCTTCAAGTGAGACTGCAGGGCTTTCTGGTATGAGGATTCCAGTGAATTAAACAAATGTTCCGCTTCTCGACTAAAATGATTATGGAAGCCCCAGTAACACCTGAAAATAAAAATTTAAACTGATCATTGAACAGTATACTAGTGTGTCCGATTCTAACTGTTCAGAGAGCCCTAACAGATTTTAAGAAAAAAACTGGAAAACATAGCAGAGAAAATCAATTGTATAATTGTGACAAGCCTATTTATTTTCACATATATTATTTGCGCTTCCAAACATTGTTTAAAAGAATTTAACATTTTGGTAGGAAAGTGACTGCAGAAACTGGGGGTCAGTGCTATTACAAAATAAACAAATAAAGAAGTGAGCACATTACAAGCTTAAATAAGCTTCTACTTTGCCATGAATTATCAATATTTTGAACATAGAAATAGGTGGATTTCTTTTCTATATTAAATTAAACCAAGTTCTAAATTCCAAAGTGGGAAGAGAATATCAAGAACCCTATAGAATGCAAAAACCTGAACTTTTAAGTAAGTACTTAAAAATACTAAGCAATGAAAATGTTGAAATCAAGATTTTTCTTTCCAAATTCCCACATTAATTTTCTGAACAAACCATATTAAACAGAGCCAAAACAATGACTAGATTTATTTGGCTTATGCAGAAAAAAGTTCCAATGAGTCTGATGAAATTTACTTTGAAGTACCTCAGTACAACGCTTAGAATCATTATTAAGCACAGCATGGTACATTTCCTGAGTTCTTAATGGTCTAGTCTTGTTCTTTCCTTGGAATATCAGTTACTGGATAAATTTTCAGCTGAACAGCATTATAAAGCCTGTGATTATTGATGGACTGAACAATTAAAGCAAAAATAATGCCCACTTACTTTCTGGCTTTTATCCGTGCTTCGGAGTCAGCATCATGGATTCCTTTCTTGATGGTTTCAGCCAATACTGATACATGCCTGAAATTAGAACACATCACTATTTACCTTGTCAGAGGAAGGAGGAGAAGAAGCGGACTTCCAACATTACATTTAGAATTCGAAGGACGTTTATCTACTTGCCCAGAATTTGAAAGAACTGGATACACAATATCCTTTTGGAAGGTGTGGGTGTTTGTTTGTTCCACTGAGCTTTATTGCATTTCATTCTCTTTTATAAGAAATACCAAGAAACATTCCTTGGAGGTCATTCCTTTGTATGTGGAAACCACAGAAGCATGGAGACACTAAAGCACATTAAGATGCTGAAGCCATACAAGAAAGTAATTGAGTGGCTATAAACCAAACATTTGATCTATACAGAAGGGTTTCTGAAACACCAACTTGCTAAGCTTATGTGGGTCAAGAAAAATATTCACATATTCCAATTTGAGGGCACTCTCTGTAACTACTTCTTTACACCCTGAATGCCTTTGCCCTTTGCTTACACAGAGATAATCACTCTATTTTTCCAGTGGCCAGACTAATATCTTTTAAGAGTTTTTAAGTAGAAAGGTAAGACAAACATTCTTTAACTAGATACCTATACAAACAAAAAGGTTTATTTACAATTTTACCAAAGAAAGTTTGTTTTAAAGAGATACCTTTAAAAATAAAGAGTTTTAAAATTAGGAGTTTCCATCTCCTCTGCTCATCTTTCCTGCACTTGCATTTATTTAAACATTTTACCCCATTCTTCAGCTTAGAGTTCTTCAAGAGCAGCTTACTAAAATCCATAAAGACAAAAGAGCCTGCCTACAGGCTGCAGAAGCTCAGATGTGGCCCGAATGAAGGGTGAAAGAAGAGTGAAACAAAGCAATCAAAATGGAAGCACTAATTGTCCAAGTCACATAGCAGTTCTTATATGGAGCAGTTGGGATGGAAACAGTTCAGACACTAGTCAGGCAACAGAAACTAGTTTTCTCTTCCCGCCCCACCCCCCTCAGTAAAGCCAGACCTGTCTCTATTTATTGCTCTGTTGGAGTCAGGGGGAATGTCTGTCTGCCTTTGAGAGGGCAGGAGAGAAAGGAGCCACATTAAAGTCATATTCCAGATCTCCTCAATTCCATGCAGCAGAATCTACTCACCCCCCCAACCTCCCCAATGCAGCCAGAGGAGCAGCATGTGACATATCATAATGTTTGTATCTTACCTTTCCAAGGAGTGTGTCTGCCATTCCTGCAAAAGTAAATCTAAAAATTCAAAACACCGCCTGAGAGAGAGAGAGAGAGAGAGAGAGGGAGGGAGGGAGAGAGAGAGAGAGGAAAAAAGGTAATTGTCATTAATATTGTTCCAGAGGCAATATCAATGACAACTTGCTTAACATCAAAGTAGTAGTTATACATGAAACAGTGATTTCAATAGTATCTTGAGGAAGCCTGTATTCAGGCTACTAAATAAAAACTTTAAAGAAAAGCATGTGCTTCTAGTCAGGGCATAGGACATTGGTATGAGCAGAGGGGGAGGGGTGTCAGAAATGTTCAAATGATTGACTGTGTAATTGGGGCACCACTCTTTTTTACTTATGCCACATGACATACATAAAAGGGCTGAGGCTTCAATTATGCTGTCAAGGTCATCTTTTTTTTTATTTTTTCTTAACCCGCCGTCTGCCAGCCCCCCTCAGGGTTTTGCAAAAATTTCAGAGTAATGTTAAGTTTCATGGCTGTAGTCAGGAACTGCAGTATTCTGTATGTCGGCATTATACAGGTAGTCTCAACTTGTGTCAGACTTGGGATCACAAAGTTCATTGCTAAGCAGTGTGGTCATCAACCATGACCTGCAAAAGTAAATCTAAAAATTCAAAACACTACCTGAGAGAGAGAGAGAGAGGAAAAAAGATAATTGTCATTAATATTGTTATTAATGGCGTCATTTAATGATGCCAATCCCTTGCCATCACGATTGTTGTCCTAACCAAATCCCATGGCATTAGGTGAAGCAACTTCCAAGGCCAGCAGGCAGGCAAGCGGCTGCTCCTGAGTGGAAGTCAGAGAAAGGGGTGTGGGGATAAGGGATGGGTGCCAAAGAGACGGGGCATGGGTTGGGGAAGATGAGTGATGGTAGAAGGGAGGTGTGGTGAGGGTCAGGGAGGGTGTGCTGGGGCGCACAAGCGGCCAATGCAAGACAAACAGAGGGATGGGAGGTGTGCAGTTGGGAGAAACTTTCCCCAGTGATTTGCTATCTTCCCTGCCAGCTTCTCCACTAACTTTTTAGGGAAATAAGGAAGGAAAATTGCAAACAGCAATCACATAATTGTGGGGCATTGCAACTGGCTGTCAAGTATCCAGATTGCAATCACATGACTGCAGGGACTCTGGGATAGCTGGAACTCCAAGGCTGGTCATAACCACTATTTATTCAGCTCCACTGCAGACACTTAACAAATGGTCATAGATAAAGGAATGCCTGTATTAAATTATTATCTTAATTCCAGAAGCTCTTTGTAATTTGCTCAGACATCTTTTTTTTTAAAACCTTGATACACTTTTTAATCTTCATTACTTTCCAATATTCAAACAGGATTTTTTTTTCATTGTAATTTCTGTTTAGTCACAATTCAAGATTTCTCAAGAGGTAATCACAATTGATCATGGTTATTGCTCAATTATTTATTATGTAGTCATTTACTAAAAGGCCAATGAGGACTGAATTCCTTTCTTCACAAAGAATTTAGTTTGTCTGTTAGTAAATTTTATATTTAAGTAAATCAGGCTCTGTTTCCTGGTAAGTACCGGTATTTACTTATAAATAAGTAGTTGCCTTTTAAAAATTTTTTTTGAAATGCATCGACTGAATGAGAGATGACAGCAGATATCATAATACACAACTCTGGAATTTTAGTCTGGAACTAAATATTTCTAATGTTACAAAACCCGGCATTTTCTACTTTCATGTGCTTTTTCATACAAGTTAACTTTGTATGACTTAGATGACAAAGAATAACAACTAGCAGATTTTATCCCATCGCCCAAGAACACCCTGAATCAATTGGGGAGCATTTAAAAATTCTACAAATGTCCTGGACAATTCAGTACTCAGTAAGGAACCAAAAAGCATAACAAATGAAATTAGACCTATTTTAAGGTAAAAGCAGATGATGCACCAAAACAACCCCAGTAGGAAGTCTAAGAACTGCAAAACAACAGTAAATAGGATATGACTATTCATCTAAGCAGATTAATTTCAGGGACAAGTGCACACAGCAGCATTATTCTTGGAAATTATCTAGTGCTACATGCATAGTTTTTCTGGGAAAAAACAGCCTCTGGCCAACAGCCAACTTTGTGCAAGATGTACAGATGACAATTTTGAAATATAGTTACAAGAGGTGGTATGATTAATACAAATACCGAAGAGGTACATCAAACAAAAGAAAATCCCACGCAGAGAAGAGCAACAATGATGATTTGGGGACTGGAGGCTAAAACATGAAGAACGTTTGCAAGAACTTGGCATGGCTAGTCTAGTGAAGAGAAGGACCATGATAGCAGTCTTCCAATATTTGAGGGGTAGCCACAGAGAGGAGAGGGTCAACCTATTTTCCAAAGCACCCGAAGGCCAGACAAAGAACAATGGATGGAAACTAATCAAAGAGAGATTTAATCTAGAAATAAGGAGAAATTTTCTGACAGTGAGAACAATCAACCAATGAAACAGCTTGCCTTCGGAAGTTGTGGGTACTTCATCACTGGAAGCTTTCAAGAAGACACTGGACACCATCTGTCAGAAATAGTATAGGGTCTCCAGCTTGAGCAGTGGGTTGGACTAGATGACCTACAAGGTCCCTTCCAACTGTTATTCTATAACCTGTAGTATTTCTATGTTTCTATTAAGCACTGGTAGACAGAGCTGAGCAAATAAAATGGGGGGTGGAAGTCAGATATAGCAGATAATTTTATGAGTTGTGAGAATCATACTTTGCTTTGCAGTTACCTGATGTTCCCGAGAGTCAGTTTGGTGACAGTTAAAGGCACCAGGCTAAAAAGCAGGAGACTGTGAAGCCTAGTCCTGCCTTTTGTACAAAGCCATCTGGGTAACCTTGGGCCAACTGCTCTCCTTCAACCCTAGGAAGAAGGCAAGGGCAAACCAAAAATGTTGCCAAGAAAACAGCAGGCTGATTAGAGTCCAAACTGATTTAAAAGAGATCAAATGAAGGGGAAAATAAGATATTCCCAAATAGGTTGATTTGAAAGTGGTCTCTTACCCCATCAGGGGAAAAGAGAGATTTCTTTAAATGTGTGTGGATCAATACTATTGAGGATTTCACCTGTATGGTCTGCTTAAATCTGCAAGAGTACAGGAAGCAAAAAAGATTGATATTGACAGCTTTCAGTCATTAGGAGCAGCTGCCAATATTTGCATTGTTGAGCTCAGTAATGACAAAGACATGAATTAGAGTTTTGAGGATTCTTCACTAAATGGAGATTACAAAAAGGCCCACATCTTCCACATCTGCCCCTGCTGATCAGAACCAGGATGATTCCAAAGCTCAAAAACTAACAATAGCAATCTTTCCATCAATAACTGTAAGGAGAAAAGAATGGAATGGAAGGGAAGGGAAAGGGGAAAGGGAAAGGGAAGGGGAGGGACGAGAAAGGGACAGGGAAGGGGACCGGGACAGGG
>JANHFM010002055.1:117901-131270 GCA_032468115.1 Grayia smithii
CCGAGAGAGTATGCACCAAGACAAATTCCTTGTGTGTCCAATCACACTTGGCCAATAAAGAATTCTATTCTATTCTTAAAAAATTTATAAAGAAACCCAGCTCTATGTTTTTTAATTTTGCATCTCCAAAATTTTGGTTATCCAAAAACGATTCCGACTGTATGTTTTATCAAACTAGAATTTTGCCTTACCATAAACATACTTTATGCTTAATACTCTTTGTTGACTATTACTGCCAATGAGATCAATTAAACAATGAATACATGTAGGGTCCTGGTCTCTATGTGGACCCCAAAACTTAGAATGCAGTTTACAGACATCCTTCCAAAATGGAATTCAAACTGTAAATTTGAATCTGGTAGAAATGAAGTTACTAGATACTAAAGAAATACTTGCTTGATATAATGATGGGATATTAAAGCCATACATTTAAAAAAAATTGAAGCAATTTATATATCAGCTAAATCCATCATATCTAGTTTAGGTTTTCTCTTGGTAGACCACTGAAAGAACAGTGTAGTTGTGGCCAGTAAAAGGATACTAGCATTCTACTAGTTTAGTGGAAAAATTTAGAAGAATTTTCACATGCTGTGATTTGCAGGTAAGGCCTAATGGCCTTTTAATAATGTTTCCTTGGAACGGAACACAGATTTGCTTCTCCTTCACATCAAGAAATCTTAAACTAAAAAGCAGCACTGGTAAAATCAAACCTCAATTTAAAACATCTGAACGCAAATTGCAGGTCTGTTTTTAATGCTGAGACAGACTTTCCATTAAAAATATATATATTCTTCAGCAGATGTGTTCTATTCTTCATTGGTATTTAACATGTAACAAATGTAGAATATATCACTGTCAGACTATAAAGAAAACAGTCCAGAGAACACAATTTAATTTCAGCTTTTTGAATTGCCAGTGTAGTAATGCTTATTACAAACACAGATGCAAGGCAAACAGTAAGTGAATCTCTCATGCTGACTACAGGGCCTATTTAAAATTCTGTGCAAGAGCTTGCTAATTGGACTGATTTTCATGTTTATTATATCCCTCTGCTGCTCTCATCAGGTGTACATGGGAGAACAATTTGTATGTGCAATGAGCAATACTCACTCGAATAATTAATCTCACAGCTACTACACCAGAAGTGGCCATGATTTTGGCACTGTTGGGAATGAGATTAAAGATGGTTGGCATGATGGCTTCTGCCCCATGGTCAAACTTGTTACCCAATACCGATGACAAGTGTCTGAAATACAACAAGAAAACAGATTGCAATAATGAAAGAGCAGGGTAGGCCAAGATGCAGTTAGGCAAAGCTATTATACCCACTGTCTATAAATTAACAATAAATTATAAACACAGCATGTGTGTTATTATCAGTTTTCTTTCCAATACATGATATGATTTTCACAAGGAATCAGTCTGGAGTAGATCACTGTGAAGCTATTGAGGAAAGGCTAAAGGATTCTAAACTGCTTGATCAGTTGGTCAGACCTTCTCTTCTGCTTTCCACCTCGCCTTGCCATTTGTGAATTTTAGAGCTGCTATTAACAAGCCCTCTTGCCCTTTTGCTTAAAATCAGTCCTTCCTGCAAACTGCGGTACAGAATGAAAGTGCTAGGGAAAATGAAATACTTGAACTTTCACCCTGAACTCTGATTGAACCTAGACAAAATACCAATCCTATAAAATAAGATTTAAGGAAAGCTTTCGGGCTTTCCTTAAATCTACCACTGAATTGTTGAAACATTGGCTACAGAAATACCAGTACTGGTGAAATTTTTTGACGTTTCAATAAACATTTCTCAGTTATAACAATGGGAGGAGGACAGAGAGGAGAAGTATCTGATGATACTTAGGATTAATTAGTTTTTCATGTTCCCATTTCTATAGAAATACAAGCTATGACACTGTTTAAATATATATTTGTTGTAGCATCTATCCATAGGTTTTTCTTTAATAACCAAGACAATCACAAATAAAAACTGCTGAAAATAATTAATGAACAACTACAATCCTATATCCTGTAACTGAGGAACAATGAGAATAGCTTCTGAACAATGAGAATACCCTGAACAAACATGCAGTGTAACTGCAAAATGGTACTAAGTAGCCATGATGCAGATATACAGTATACAGGGGCCAAGAAAGCAGGCTTTTTCACTTGCATAATTCTTGTTAAGTCATTTTTTACATATGTGGTACAGGTTATTCATACTATCAATATCAGGGTAGACAATCACTGTAGCACAAAGGACATATCAGATATGAAGCCGGAGTCACTGAGAGGCTTAGTTGTAAACATATTCATAAACTAACAGTATTTAAGAACAGCAGAGATGGATTTCTCTCTTCCAGCAATCCTACTACTTCTCTGAGGCAGGGAAATGGCTTTTTCACTACTAAAATACTCAAGAGTTACCAATTAGGGATTTATGACCTATTAACTCTTTGTTATTTTTTTTTTCAGTTTCATGATTATTAAGATAAGCAGATAGAGAAATGCCAAGTTGTCCAGAAATGAGAATGATATAAAGACATCATTTACATTGAAAATGAGTAAAAAGAATGAAAAGTTCTTAGTAACAACTTCCTGCACTGATCCTCAATTGGCAACTATTTGCTCTGCAGTACTTGGTTTTTGTGTCTGTTATTTCTTTACTAGTTCTTTTCCTGGGGTTGACTGAAGGCAGGTAAGAAAAATGTGCCCCACCCATGAAGTGTGTGTTGGAGATCAGCTACAGAAGAAAAGGTGAGAAAATTGCCATTTGTCTCCTCCTTCAAAGTAATCCAGGACAGAAATAATTTCTCTAGAATAAATTGACTGGTGGCAATGCCATCAAAGAGGCTATCCCCAGGAATATGAGAGAGTACATAGGATTGTGGGTGAAGGATTCAAAGACTACTTCATAGGAAGACCCAATCCAACCCATCCCACGAATGTTCATGGGTGTCCCATTATGTGGTGTTAACACAAATCATATGGGGGAATGCCATAGGAATTAAGCATAAGGATTCCCGTTTTCACATAAAAGGGCAGGTTTCAGTCTCTCCTTCCTCAGAAAAAGCAGAAATCAAATTGTCTCATTTTCATAAATCAGAGAGACAAAGATTTACAGCAAGGAGTGATCCTTTAGCAATTCAACAAAGTGTACTTTCACTCTCCTACTTCAGAAGAGGTTGATCGGAGGAAAAACATGTTGTAGTTTTACCCTGACAATAATTAACGCAACGTAGAATACATAGATTGTGCTCCTTACCCTAATGTGATACAAGCTTCTCGCACTACCTGGGACCTCAAGTCTTTAGCAGATAATTTAAAGGCTCCATCAAGCAAGCGCAGATGCTGAAAGAAGGTATCATACTCAGCAGCTCCAGCCAATAATAAAGACCGGATTTTTTTCAGCTGTTGAACAAAAATTTAAGAAGCAAAATTAACTATTTTACCAGTTATCATCTGCAGAGTACAGATCTGTCAGTGTGATAAAATTGTATTATTTGTATTTTCCATTTTACTTAAGTCTCCAAATAGGGTACAATAGTAAGCTAAAATCAAAGCATGTTAAAATCCTAACATATATTTTTAAAACAACTTTAAAAAATGAAATTCAGTTCTATGTTGATTTAACCAATTTTGAAGCACACTTAAAGAGAAGGGCAACTTCTTATAACATGAGGCCTACCATAGAGAAAGTGATCTTGTTCAAACTTCCTTCTATAGCTCTGAAAATTAAGCAATTCACAATTCCTGCTTGGTTTTTGTTATTTTCAACAGGAAATAAGAGTTTTCAGGATGTCTTGAACATAAGAAACTTCCAATTTGCAAAAATATACAGATTTATTCAATTCAGACTTATTCAAGACTTATTCAATCTTCTAGCATATCACACAATGCAAAGTCCCATGCCAGGTAGTTTATATTACATAAAGAGTTCATATAGAATCAAATACTTACTGCAGCTACTCTCTGTTCCCAATCATGTTTATCATCGGACAGGATTTCTCTGATTTTGTTTATGGATTCTTCAAAGTCTCGGCTAGAATAAATCTGTAAAGAAAACATAAAAACTATTTTACTAAGCTAGAAGAATTCACTGAACTACAAGAAATTGACTCTGCCTCATCACAAATCTTCTGTATACCTCCAAATATGTATTAGATGGTTAGGAGGACTGTTCAGAAAAAATGCCTGAGAGAAGCAGAAAACTACTAAAAAGAAGGATTCCTGATATGCAAAGACAAATCATTTTCCTTAACATTGGAAAGAAGATACGGATTTAAACCCAGGATATCAAATGCATATTTTTTTTCTTCTTCTTTCTATTATTTCATTAGAAGATATGGGCTTTCATTCTACTTGAAGGTAAACATATTTTAGGTTACCAGGGAACTGAGAGATATGTCTGAATCTTTATTTTACCAGGCATCATTTTTTTTTAAGAAAACCAAACATTAAATTTTTTTAACACCCCCCCCCCACATAGCAAAGTAGAGATATAATCTAATTTTTTTACATAAATAAAATAAATTGGTAAATATCATATAAAATATTAAAAACTCAAATTTATTGAAGTTACTAAAAACCTCATTGTAGTAGTCACAGGGAATAATACAAGATGGAAGCTTTGTAGAAGAATCCCTAATTTTTAAACTCAGAACAAGTAGACCAACAAGTAGACCAACCTGAGATGGTAAGACACAGCCGAACTCCACTGTGATGCTTCCTAAAAGCGGTGTAGTCACTACCACCTGATCTAGTCTAGTATTATATATACCAAACCGAATATTCTAATTCCACATTACCCAGAAAACTATATAAAAGGTGCTTAATTTGCTCTAATTTTGCCCAACATGCTTTAAAAACATGAATTGTATCCAATTATGCACTTCTATTAATGGCAACTTCTTTTATCTATCAATGGCAGGTTTTTAGTGTTTTTAATATTTTAAATGGTTTGGTTTTATAGTTTTAAATGTACTTTTATGTTTCTTTTGTTGTTCAATTGGGAACCGCCCAGAGTTGGCTGAACAATGGGCGTGTCTATAAATGTTTAAAATAAATAAATAAAATGTCCCTTTTTTACTGCAGCATCCTGTTTATCTTTCATGTGGTCCAAAGGGAACTCCTCTAGTGCAGATGGAGATAGGATGGAATTACAAAGAAAAGAAGGGATCCAAGAAAAACAACTTCCCATTTTTTACTTAGGGATGTCTCCACTAGATCCACTTAGCTTCCATTAACAAAAGAAACATACCTCAATGTTATATTACTGTTAATATCATCCACAACTTAAGACCATTTGAGATTTAAGTTTCCCATTATACAAGTTTCCTCACCATTCCATTCTGTTTAGTTTACCAAACTTCTCATGGCATGTTCTGCTTTACAGTCTCAAACTAACTGCTGTCTCACTGGCAATATGGAAAAAGAAATGATTTGCCAATCCAATCAACTTTACTATCTTGTCTTTATCCTTCTCTGAGATACAAGCAACAGTTCCAAACAGCGTCTTTCTAAAAAATGCATTCTACCTCCACCCTGACGTTCTAGTGTGGTTTATTTCTAACCACACTATGAGCCATTTACCTGAACGGTTGGGACATCTTCAAAAGCTTTAATAAAATCCTCTTCATCCACGGCACCAGCTCCTTCTTTAGTTGCTAGAAAATGTAAGAGGGAGGCAACAATAACAGTGATGAAATAAATTTATATAAACTATATGTAATAAAGGTCTTACTGTAGTAAGAATAAAGAAAAGAAATGGTGAAGCATGCGATGTCTTCAGGAAAAGACTTTTTAAGGAAAAGATTGAAACAATCAAAGAAGACAAAATATTGCCTGAAAGAGATGGAATGCTTTTTTTCCCTAAAATGGCAAAGTTTAGAAAAGTTAATATATTTCTATAAATTATTTAATTTTAAGTAATGTATGTGTATTAATGTATATGTGTATATATTGTATATACATTCATGTATAATTAATGTAAATGTGATAAATGACTGGGCCATAAGAATGAATCAGGCATTTTAAAACATTAGTTAGATTGGATTCTTTATTTAATTTTGAAAGCTTTATGAAAGTACTATTATAAAGTACAACAGTTTGTTTAGTGACTGTTCAAAGTTACAACAGCCCTGAAAAAAAGTGGTTTATGATCATTTTTCACACAACCATTGCAGAATCCCCATAGTCATGTGAACAAAATTCAAATACTTGGCAACTGTCTCATATTTATCCCAAGGTCATATGATCAGCTTTTCTGACTTTCTGTCAAGTGAAGTTACTGGGGAAGCCAGATTCACTTAATAACCATATTACTAACAAAACTGCAACGATTCACTTAAAAACTGTGGCAAGAAAGGTCGTAAAATGGGGGGAAAGTCACTTAACCAATGTCCTACTTAGCAACATAAATTTTGGGATTAAATGTAGTTGTAAGTCAAGGACTACCTGTTTATTTATTAAAATAGTTTTCTGTCATTGGATTTATTCCATTCCATTTCCATAAACTAGGCTCAATATTTGAAAAACTACTGGCTTTAGAAGAGCCAGAGAAAATTGCATCTGAATAAAGATCTGAATTCAAGAATTTGTCCTATTAAAATGTCAGAAAGTTTTCTTTAAACATTTTAAGCAAAGTCGTTAAGTAATGTACATGTAGTCCTTGTTCAATGATCACAATTGGGATCAGCACCTGGTTGTTAGGTGAACTGGTCACTAAAAAAACTATGACTGTTCTTATTGTACTATATTAATTTATTTGATTATTTTTGTTAGTTTTTATTGCTTTAAATGTGATCTTTTATTCTGTAAGCCACCTTGAATTGCCATAGGTGAATAGGCGGCAATATAAATTAAATAAATAAATAAATAAATGATCTTACTTCCGCTTTCCTATGCTTACAGAGTGAGAAGGATCTGAAATGTGAGAACTGATTGCAAAGTTTCTTGTCTATAACTGTTGTAACAGTGAATGCTCACTAAATAAGGCAGTTGCTAAACGAGGACTCCCTCTAGTTACAATAAACATATTTGATAATATGCTTGTTGACATTACACAATCTCAAATATTTTACCTAAATCTTTTAGTACATTCCTCAAATCAACAAATAGGTGCACAGAAGGAGGTGTTATGTTCTACTGTTCCAACCATGCATAAAAAATGTAAGGGCAAAAAAAGATTGAAAGAAGTAATGTTTACGTGTTTGCAAGGGCTTGACCTACCTGGAGTTTTTGCGACTAAAGCTACTGCTCCTACCCTTCGAGCAGTGCCCGTCCCAGTTTTTCGAGATAATGAGGGAGCCTTTGAAGAAGTTGAGGAACTGGCTGAGGATGGTCGGTTCCCATCCACCGAGTCATCATCATCAAAATGTTTATCTACAAAGCAAGCACAACATAAAATTCGGAGAGTTACTTGTAACCATCACCCATTTTGAAGCAAGTTTGCTCTGCAAATGTGAACAAATGAAATACATATATTACAGCAGGACACAACCTGTTAATCAGTAACATGAACATGGGAGATATGTGCCTACCTGGACCCTGTCACTTAAAACTAAACATACATTATATTCAGGGGTGGGTTCTACTTACCTTTACTACTGGTTCTAATGATGCACGTGCTTTGCGCATGATCAGCGTGCGCCAAATGCGTGTTCCATGCATGCGCAGTAACTTTTTTGGGGGGGGAACTCAGAAAAAGCGTTCTGCGCATGCGCGGAGCACGCAGAGCGCAGAGAACTGTAAGTACGGACGCGCGGGTGGGCCCAGCTCCCAGTCGTGGAGAACCGGTTCGGTGATGTCACAGCGTCACCACTACTGGATTGTGCGAACCGGCCCGAACTTGGAGCAACCCACCACTGATTATATTGCTTTCTAATGACCGTTGGAAGACGGGGGCTTCAGAAGATAATTATGTAAAAACTGAGTTAAGTCCATCTATCTATTATAAATGTAATGTGTAATAACCTTCATGTTACTGTTCCTTATGTACATTTCCAAATTAGTTTGATAATTTTCTTTAAAAAACCAACTATCTATTTGATGAATGTTTTATAGTAATACTGAATACTACTTCTCTGGATGTTTCTGTTATAAAAGTATGATTTATAAATATAGGCTGAGCTCCAAGCATCTGTTTATATTCAAAAGTGGGTCCTTTGTAGAATACTTTTATTCTGATGGCTAACGCTCACAATCATATCACAACCTAGTTTGGAAGGCTCCCCAGTGTCAAAAGCGTAAGGCTACAGGGTTCACAAAACTAATTTCCTAGTTCTTTGGAGTCTGACCACTGGGAATAAATGTCTGTGTGATACCTAACAAATCCATCAAATTTTAAAATTTATTGCCGACAGTGATAACATACCAAATGCCTTTGTTTCAGTCTATTTCTACTCAACAAAATATTCAACAGGGTGAAACATGTGAGAGATAGAGGCCTATATATAATACCACACCCTCTGATTTTTTTTTAAAGTGACTCTGTGAACTATTAGTAATAAGAAGATCCATGCTCTGCATACTGTATTTCAATGCAGGTCATCAGCAATGAAATCACTGAACCATGCGCCCATAACCTTTACAGCTTCAATAAAGCTATCTTGCTCATCTTAGTCTAATTTTGTTATTAGCACTTATGGAAAAGATGTATCTTCTTATCCTTAGGACTGTGATAAAATTTTTACAAGCAAAATGAAACATTCAATTACTGTACAAACTATGTCTTTATCAAAGCAAAAGAGTTTTAAGTCAAAGCTTTAATTAATTGAATTAATTAGTTCAAAACCTTGTTGCTGAGCAGATCAGAAGTAAAACAAATAGCATAAACAGATGAACAGAAGATTGTTCTCTCTTTCATACACTCCTCAGGGGTGTGGCTTCCTATATTGAAGTGTTAACTAAAGAAAGTACTATTTTCAGTAGTTTCTTTCGAGAAGCACATTTTGTTTTTCATAATGATTCAAAGAAAAAGATTCCTTCTAACAATACTCCAGGAAAACTCATTGCTCTTTAAAGATGAAATATAATAATCCAGAATTTCACAGAGTTTAAAAAGACATTTAAATATCTGTGATAATTTTTTAAAAAAATCAATCTAAATAACAGTTTGAATAACATTACATTTCCACACTTAATTTTCACTGTTAACAATCTAAGCTATTCACTTCCAGACATCAGGTTTTTGAGAGCACATGTGCAGAGCAGAAAGAGAAACAAAGAACAGGTTTAAAATCTGAACATGGACTTCAGGAAATTGGATTCTAACAGTCAGATCTATACCATGAAGTCAGAATAAAATCCACCCCTTATGACAGCTGAGTGCTACATAGAAGGATGAGGTTTGCAAGTCAAACAACACATTTCATAAAGCTATACCCAAACCTGCTTTGCCTTCCACTGGTTTCAATGGACTTTAAACCAGACAGTACACAGCTCCCTACATTTAGCCATTAACCATCCATCACTGTTGTTCCTTCCGTTTCTACAAAGCTCATTTAGGAATGACCGTCTAGCTTTACACAGACACATGCCTTGTTTAAAGAGGCCTTTGTCCGTCCTTATTAACAGTTAAGCAAATTTTTAAAAATGCTTAATGATCTTTTTTTTATTCCTCACTGAAGGGGGAAAATTTCACATGCACATACACACACAGAAAGAGACAAAATTGCTTACAGGAGCATATCCTTTTGCAAATAAGCTTCTTCAACATTCCTTCATATTTTCCATAGCGAGCTTAGAGGTAACACTGTTTCACAGGCAGCTGCGGCTTCCAAATCCAAGGCATAATCAATCCTTGCCCCCTGTGTTCATTAAGCATGCAGTTTCACACCCAGCGTTCTACAACCCAGGCTTAAGCACTGTTTAGAGGCTTGTGATTGGAGAGTTGAGCCAGCCGACGCACCCTTCCCAAGCTTTTGAGGGGCAAAAGTGGAAGGTTATTAAAGGCACCCGCAGCAGAGAATCTCTTCAGGAGCTGCTTTGACCAGCAAGAAAAAAAGAGCTGAAGTTCATCCCTCCGGGAAGTCTAATGGGAGCATCTTAACAGCTTGTCATCATTTCTCCATGACAAATGCGTTTGCATATATTTGTCATTATGTTCCTTTAAAAGCTCACTTCCTAACATCAGTCTACCAGGTATAAAATTACAAGAAACAAGAGGTGATGCCAGGAAGTCAGAAAAATGTATGGGGAGGAAGAGATAAAAATAATGCCCCACCCTCAGCTGTACAAATTCTCTACAAAAATTGCAAGAATACTTCTACAATACCCAACAAAGCTTTGTCACCTTCAGTATTCACAACTCTGTTCCTAAATCTGTTGCTCTTGATTAAACTCGCAATTGTGTTTCATTCCTCCTTTCCTTTCAAGGAGAGTTTTTAAGTGTAGCTATTCATTTAATTCATTTATTTAGCTTGTTATATCATCAACATATTTTCCAGAGTAAATTTTTAGCAGCAGCTAGAGAGGCTATGTTCCCATGTTACAGATATCCTTACTTAACCATCCTAATTGGGACTGGAATTTCTGATGCTAAACTATGCAGACATTAGGCAAAACATCACGTGACTATGCTGCTTAAAGATGGCAGTTCTGGTAGTTACGGTAGCAGTCGTTAGGTCAGGATTTCATACTCCTGTCCTCTCACGCTCACCCCCGCTTATACTCCCCTGCCTAACTCCCCTTAACTCTGCTCTTTTGACCATGTACATTACACTACTTACTCCCCCACCCTGTCCAACCTCACCTGATCTTCAGAGGGCAGGGCAACCTAAAAGACAGAGACGGGGGAGATAAGGCAAATTACTAAGCTCCACAGTGAGCAGATTTTAGATTTTTTAAAAAAAAAAATTTAAAGTTTTTTTTTAATCCATGTAACAATAGCAATAGCATTTAAGACTTATATATTGCTTCACAGTGCTTTACAGCCCTCTCTAAGCGGTTTACAGAATCAGTATATTGCCCCAAACAATTTGGGTCCTCATTTTACTGACCTCAGAAGGATTGGAAGGCTGAGTCAACCTTGAGCCTGGTGAGATTTGAACTGCCAAATTGCAGGCAGCCAGCAGGCAGCAGGAGTAGCTCCAGTACTGCATTTTAACCACTGCGCCACCATGGCTCTAATCTTGGTTAATGTCATGCTGCCTGGATTTCTAAAATAAAGAGTTCATGACATCAGAATTGTTTTTCGTGCTCTGAATTAATTACATGTTTTCTCTCTGTTCGTTGCCCTCTTGTACCAATATAAACTAGGCCAATAAAAATGAACATATCTCCAGTCCAAAGGCAAACACTTCTAAAGATCTCTAGGTTCCCGGACAACTAAAAAGATCACTGTGGTAAATTCAATCTTTCATTATTTCAGCTGAAGGCAATTTACTTCTTGCCTTACTGCCAGACTTCACAAATTACAGTATTCACAAATTACTGTTGGCCCCCACCATATTGCTTTTCCAAAAGACCTAAAAACGGTTTTGTCAGCAGGCCTGGGGAGCATGAATGGAGAAGGAGCCAATCAAGCGGTTGATTTGATTATGTTGTTGCTGGCATGGATGGGGTGGGGTGGAGTTTTTATGTGGTGCTTTAAATGTTGTAAGAGGCCTAGAGTTGTGAATTGGAGGGCATATATATACATTTGTTTAATTAATTAATTTGTTGAGCAGAAACAAAAAGACAGCAAATTAAGCAACAATGACTAAAAAGAAAAAGAAGGAAGGGAAGGGAAGGGGAAAAGGCTATTTAGTTTCCCATTTCCCCCTTTTTGTGCCTCTGCCCATCATTTCTTCTTAAACCTCTTGCCCCTTTTAAAACAAACAGAAGCAGGGCATCAATTCCTTCTCCTTTCAGTGCTTCACTATACTGTACTTTAAATAACAGAGATAGAAAATAATTGTCATGGGAACAAATGCAACCAAATGTTTGTGTAGGTTTCAGTACTAGAGCTTAGAAATGAACTCTGTTAACCTGTGATACAACTGCATGTATCACTAGATTTGATGTCTCCAGTAGATCCACTTAGCTTCCTAACAAAAAAAACATACCTCAATGTTATATTACTGTTAATATCATCCACAACTTAAGACCATTTGAGATTTAAGTTTCCCATTATACAAGTTTCCTCACCATTCCATTAAATTCAAGAAAAACTAAGGGCTACATAGGGACAAACTGAATCTCAAAGAGGTGAAGTTGTCTGAGCCCCAACTATAAGAGTAGATGCTTTCACTCATTTTGCTAAGGGAATGTTTCCCCATGTGCTGTGTTTATGTTCTTCCCATGTGTATGAGACTCAAGGGAACCTAAGGGCAAGAACATGTAAGGAAACCCAAAATATGTTTTCAGTTCTTAATACACCAAAAGGCTATTTATAGCAGCATAAATGGGCTAATAGGGTCAAAAGTTGGTTTCAAACCTTATTATTCAAAATACCACTGGTTCTCTCTTGCCTGGTAGTTTCTATCACCTAACTTACAAAGGGTGCCTTACCTGAAGTCCTTCCCCTAACTTTAATCTCTAAGAGAGATGGGACATCCACAAGCTGTACTGCTCTTCTGGTGTATAAGAACTAAAAAAAAAAAATCTATAACACTACTTTCTATAATGTTGGGGGGTGTAACTTGAGGATTCAAGCCTTCTTTCTTCCTTATCCCAAAGGTGTTTTTCAAGAGGCAACTGGACTTTCTTGTTTTTCTTTGAAGACATTTTGCTTCTCATCCAAGAACTTCTTCAGCTCTGACTGGATGGTGGGGAATGGAAGGGTTTATATTCCTTGCAGACAGCTGGTCATTTGCGTCTTCAAAGGAAAAAAAAGGAAGTCCAGTTGCCTCTTGAAAAAGTACCTTTGGGACAATCATGACCCGGAAGACTGGGAATTTCCATAGACATTCTTTCTTCCTTTTTGACAACATAGACTGATTTTCACAAAGACTGGACAAATTAAAGAGAGAAGGATCTTCTTCTAAATTAAAGTGCAATGCTCCAGTCAGAACACAAGATAGTGTTGCTGTCCTTCAAACTGCTTTACAATCAGGCTCAGGATCTTACAGAACTCAAACTTACCAAGGAAAACTGATGATTTAAAAACTATAAATCTATATTCAGGAACATAATCCAAAATATGTGTGTGAATTATGCAGCATGTATACATGTAGACCCAATGTATACAAAGGCAAAAGCACAAGTGGCAAAAAAATAAATAAAATAAACTCTAACATAAACTCAGAAAAATAAGCCAAATACAGATTCTTAGCTAAAAGTAAATATATCAGTTTATGGGCAATATGTAGCCTATTCATTGGTCGCCCTGGTGAATGATCTCTGGCGAGCCCGGGATGGAGGTTATTCCTCCATCCTGGTGCTACTTGACCTC
>JANHFM010002055.1:131370-144917 GCA_032468115.1 Grayia smithii
GTTTGGAGCTCTTTCCCAGCTTCCAGGGGGCCCCCCATTCGATCCCTGGATTCTTTGCAATCCAGGGGTCTGGAGGGACGCGACCTCCGCTGGGATGCTGGCTATTTCCCCTTCACCCGGGGAAATAGCTTCGGGTCAGGAAAGTCAGCTGATGGCCGCTACTTTCCCAACAAACTGTGGAGCCGGCAGCCCATTAAAAAGGCTGTCGTTGGCACCGAAAGCCAAGCCGGAAGTCTCCATTGATTACTTCTGTCCTGCCCTCAGGGCGCTTTGGAAAATAAGTCCACTTTGGAAAATAAGTTTCCCACTTCTCTATGATGACCCCTCAAATATTGGAAGACTGCTATGTTTGCTGTTTGCCCACCTGGCCTGAACATCCTAGACAAGGAGCTGATGGAGATTCTAACTGGAGGTTCTTCTGCATCACAGAAAACAGAAGGCCACATAACCATTGTCAACTGCTGATGGACATTTTTTTAAAAAAAGTTTTTTATTGAATATACAATTTAAAAACATTAGATGTGGTACGATGTGTCTGGTACAAACTTTTCTAACATTTTTCCTTATGTACAGATTACAATATAACGTCATGCTGATGGACATTTTCAAGCTTGCATCCTCCCTTCTTATGCTTTCATCTTTAAACATTTCTGGAACAACTCTTCAAAGAGATTTTCAGGGCTAAGGATTGCTGCATTTGGTCTTTGCACGGAGTGTTAGGAAAGATACCTCCTGCCCCAAAGAGTGGGTAGGATCAGGAAAAAATGTGATTAATTTATGTTTCAATCATTTTAATGTTATATATTGCTAATGTAACTTTAATGCCATGTATTTAATAATATTTGTCTTATGTCACCTAAAAGTTACCATTCATTCCAGTTTTTGGAGAAAATCTGAGAGCCACATCCAAAATTTTTGGGGACCCACAAGGCTTCGGATCCTCAGATCCTTGTATGACACACTACAAAATGCCTTCTCATAGCATTAGAGACATGCCATGTTCCTCTAATCCCTTATAGTTTTAAATTCTGTGGCCATTTGAAAGACTGGAGAAGAGCATTGCTCCAGTTAATACAAGTGTCCTTTCATAACAGGTCACACTAAGAAAGGATCTGAATCAGCAGTAATAACAGCCCTGCTAGCTTTTATTCTGCCCATGCTATTGATAACAAGTGAGTCTGCCACACAGATTTCACCAGAGACTTTGCACCTGAGGTGGAGCTCCCAGCCACATCACCCAGAGAAGCCATGAGATGCAGTTTCCAGGTAATCAGTTCAAATTGCTGGAGAAGAACAGCTTCCCTTTTGTGTTGGATTTTGTAGGGTGGTGTTCCTCCTTCTCTCACTTTCAGTGAAGGAAAAAGAAAAGTTTATACATACAATAATGTTTTATATGCATTATCCACATAAAGTAAATTCTTCTTTCTGATTGGGAAAACACAGCTGAGTTCACTGTGTTATGTACAGTCACATTTCTATTCCTTTCATTGGCCTTTCTGTTGCCCATGCTCTCATGTTTTAGATTTAACTAGTAGCTTTTCACATTTTACACTATTATATTATATTGGATTACTATATATCACCAGCAGAGTTAACCCACTCATTATAGAGCCGTGGCAGTGCAATGGTTAGAATGCAGTACTGCAGGCTACTTCTGCTGACTGCCGCTGCCAGAAATTTGGCAGTTCAATTCTCACAGGCTCAAGGTTTACTCAGACTTCCATCCTTCCAAGGATGGTAAAATGAGAACACGGGTTGTTGTGGACAATATGCTGATTCCGCAAACCACTTATAGAGGGCGGTAAAGCACTGTGAAATTATAAGGGTTATTGCTATTGCTATTTTTATTGCTTTCTCTCAGATGTAATTGAATATATTGAACAGCATGTGCTGTGCTGCAGATTTTTTAGAACACTATAAAAAATACGTAGTAAATATTTTTGCTTCATGCCAAATTGTATGTCAAACTTCTACACTTGAGGAACTATGGCACTAACATTACCATTTTAGCACAATCAAGCATTTACCTAACACTTAGGTATAGTACTTAGACTTCTTTTAAACCCTGGGCAAAAGATTATTGGTACTGTAGATTGGGCTAGAAGAAAGTGTTTGACACAAGATGAAATTATAAATGCCAAGGTTGCATAGAATCTGAATCCAGATCTTCTTCGTCCAGCAATTAAGATTCTGTCTGGTATTTTTCCTCTATGAGCTCCACCTACTTCCTCTCCAATTGCCCCTTTCTTAAGATGTTTTGACAAGGCCATGAATTATTAATATGCTGTAAAGTTGTTCTGTGCGCCTGGGCATTCAGCGTGCCGAATACTTGGGGGAGTTTGCACACTGCTCTATACCTCTCTGCATCTGCTTAGCAATGAAGTGGCTCTTGGACTGCTAAAGGTTGAGTGCCATCACTCTAAGCAGCAGCAGCAGACTGATTCAGTTAAATAAACATAGCAGCTCAAGAATAAGAATGAAAGTCTTATGTTAGTGCTTGTTCAGAATGTAATATTGCTGTCAGCTAGATGTGCTAAAACATAGATATATGTATCCCAAAGCCACAGTAAGGTAATACCTTCATTTGTGCCTGCTGAAACATCATGGAATTGGAAACTTGTTTTGAGCTGCTGGTACCTCTTCATCAAACTACAGATTAAACCAAGCAAGGTGTGGGGAGAGAAAATATCCTGTGTGTTATTTGTAATATGTCTGAGATTGTTAAGTCTTAAAATGAGCTGCAAATTGAGATGCAGAGAAATACGTGAAATACCCAGAAAGACTGCAGGATGCACCAGCCCCTCTACATGGGGCTGCCCTTGAGGTGCACTCGGAGGCTCCAGTTGGTCCAGAACACAGCCGCGCAGGTGGTTATGGAGGTACCTCGCTACTCCCATGTTATATCACTGCTTCACGAGCTGCACTGGCTTCCTGTGGTCCTCCGTGTGTGCTTCATGGTGCTGGTTTTAACCTATAAAGCCCTACATGGCTTAGGCCCAGGGTACTTGCAGGACCACCTCCTGCCACAAGCGTCCTCCCAGCACCCGGTGCGCTCTCATAGAGTTGGCCTCCTCAGGGTACCATCAGCCCGACAATGTTGGCTGGTGACCCCCAGGAGGAGAGCTTTCTCTGTGGGAGTGCCGACCCTGTGGAATGACTTACCCATGGAACTTCGGACTGCCCCCGACCTACTCTCCTTCCACCGCGACCTGAAGACGTGGTTATTCCACCGGGCGGGCTACAGTTGACCATTTTAAATTGTTTTATATTGCCAAATTGTTTTATATTGAATTTTAATATTGTACTGTGCCCCTTTTAACTGTATGTTGTATGTTGTCTGTGTTGCTATGTTTGTCTTATATATGTTTTTTATATTTTTCTGTAATTATCTCAATTGTAAACCACCCTGAGTCCCCGGGAGAAGGGCGGCATAGAAGTCGAAATAAATAAATAAATAAATAAATAATAAACAAACAAACAAACAATGCAGATTAAGACTTTAAAACATAAAACGTGGTTGGGTTCTAAGGAGGAAACTATAATCTTAACTTTAGGAACCATCAATGCATTCAAGTAGTCTTGCCATCAAGCAAGATCTAATTTGCAAGTTCAGTGAGTTTTAAATTTTGTTCAACAGTTAATAAGCTTTGGTTAACGAATTGGTGAAACCAATTTCAAATTGCTCCTGCAAAGTACATATTCTCCAGTAAATTCACATACATCTTGGCACATGAAAAAAAGTGAGTGATTTAGACAATAAACAGAATTATCATTCTTACCCTGAATTAATTTCATATTCATATCTTCATTCACTTTGGCAGTGTTGATTATGAAGCAAGCTTGCTTAGCATATCGAAGAGTACTGAGTGTTTCTTCTACATTGCTCGCAGAAGGGCTGATGGTGGCAATCATAGACGTTTTTGAATTTCCACCTAGACTTTCCTTTAGCAGCCTTTGTTTGAAAGAGAATAAAGTTACAAATGCAGTTTTAAAAGGGGACAATAACAATAGTTAAAATCCAATCCAATTAAGGCAAAGCCAACTGATTTCTTCACTCATGGGATCAAATACTTTCACCATTCCACCAATTAAATCAATATAATCTGCCTTTCTTTGATCTTCAAAGTTTGATCATTGGCTAGGATCAGGAGAACTGCAGAACCTTTCTGGGGCATCCTGTCCTCCACTTAAACTTCAAAAGGGACAGGTGTCCAGAAGTCTTTTTAACATTACAGATAGTCCTCAGCCTATGAACATAATGCCCATTATGTTAGTAAGTCATGATAGTTGTAAAACAGGTCAACCACATGACCAACGAGCCTTCTGGCACTGCTCGTTGAGTGAATGTGGCAGTTGTTAAGTGAACCAATTATTCACTTTTTTCCAGTTTTTGCCATAAACTGGAAATAAATGGCCATAAATGCAGCCCGAGCACCAGGGGTGAAATCCAGCAGGTTCTGACAGGTTCTGGAGAACTGGTAGCGGAATTTTGAGCAGTTTGGAGAACTGGCAAATACCACCTCTGGCTAGCCCCAGAGTAGGGTGGGAATGGAGATTTTGCAATATCCTTCCCCCAGGAGTGGGAGGAAATGGAGATTTTGCAATATCCTTCCCCTGCCATACCCACCAAGCCATACCATGCCCACCAAGCCACGCCCACAGAACCAGTAGTAAAAATTTTTGGATTTCATCGCTGCTTCTATGTGTAGACGAATACTGCTCCAGCAGTCTACAGGAATGGAGGTTGGATCTGAGTTCCATTTCTCTACCTTGCCAAATGAGTTGCTGAACTCCTTTGGCCAGGTAAGCAGTTTCTTTAGCCAGCCCTCAAAGAGAAGAGGGAATCCTCTCAGCAGGCAGCAGCAGCTTGCAACTTTTCCTGATGGTTTGCCCACTGACTTTCTGGGAAAACTGGTGGAGATTATTGCAAATGGTGATTACATGTAAGTAGTTACAAGTGAAAACTGGCTGGCAAACATCCAAACTGTGAGCATGTGACTTTAGAGAGGGAGAGGAGTGTGGCATAGTGTTTTACAATAGCTGGGAGTTTTTTATGGCCATAAAGCAGCCTTATCAAGTGAGTCAAGTGGTTATTAAACAACCAGTCATAAGTTAAGAATTACCTGTACTCTATCGTTTAAATCATACTAGCATGAAGAAGAACTCTACAGCTTCTGGAGAATGTTCATGAATGTACAAGAACACATAAATCAAAGACTTCATTGGTTAAATAAATACTTTGCAAAATTAAAATCCTCCCAATTAGAATTGATTTGTTTTCTGCACTTAAACACAGATATGGAAATGAACTTTATTTTAGATGAAGACCAGCACAGTTTATTGGAAAATTTTAGATTGCCTAAGAATCTGTAAAAGTAACATAACAACAGAAACTACAGTCGTATGCTACATTGCATCAAATTCATCACTGATACAGCCAGAAGGACAGCATTCCAGGGATGGGCACCATTAAGGTCTGAACCTGGGAACAAGCAATTTCCAGGTTATAGATACCATTACATCAGGGGTGTCAAACTCGATTTCATTGAGGGCTGCATCAGGGTTGTGTCTGATCTCAGGTGGCCAGGGTAGGCATGGCCAGCTTGATGTCACTTGTGTTAGGGGCGCCAGTGGTGGCCTGATTGCTCTGCCAGCAAAAACGGGCTCCCAAGCTCCGTTTTTGGCTACAACTGCCTCTTGCAACCCTTTGCCAGCAAAAATGGAGCGTGGGGGGAAGGGGGGGCTCACAAGCTCTGTTTTCACTGGCAGAGACACCATGGGCTGGTCCTTTGCTGTTTCCCGGGTGGCCCCGCAGGGCAGATCTAAGCACCCATTGGGCCTTGAGTTTGACACCCCTGCATTACATAAATATATCTCAGTTTGCCAAATATCTGTTAATTCTGAAGGGTGGAAGGAAACAACTTTATACATATATACAACTATACAAAATATACAACTTACGGATGTCTTTGCTCCATACTGGGCAATTAACTTCTGAGTTTGAGGCTTTAAACATAGTTGAATGGTATTTGGAAGTACTCCTCCAAATCTAGCAATAAGTAGAATTAAGGATAAGGATCTGTAGACTTGCAATTTACTGCTGAGACTGAGCATGATACTGATAAAACACTAAGATCTACAGCTAAACAGAAGCTGTTGTGTTCATGGAATTTTTTTTAACCTTATTCACTGCCGCTTATAGCATAAGTTTAAAAAATATTGTATAAACGATGTCATTTGCATATCCAAAATGGATCAGGGAAAGCAAACTACAAAAACACTATTGTGCCACTAGCCTTGCTCCTTTTATATCTGTATTGTGATGTCACAGGGACATATGAAAGACTGCAGAGCTTGCAGCGCAAAAAGGGTAGGGCAAAGGACCCAGAGGGAGTTGCATCATGCAGCGCAGAGGGATGGCTGACGTAGATCTGAAAATGCATGGACAGCCAAACATGTTAAGCAAACTCAGCCAATTATCTTCCTCTCTTTCTCTCCCTCTCCCTGTAAAATCACTGAGGGGGGAAGAAAGAGGGAGTTGGTAGCTAAGCAACGGGCAAATAGCCCTGGGAGAGAGGATGGAGAGAAAGTGTGAAAAGTTTGGACATTATTAGTTGTTTCCCTAATTTCTGTAAATAGATTGGTACACAGTAAAACAAACAAACAAACAAAACAAACAAAAACCCTCCAGGGCATATCTGTCTTTGGGAAGCAACCTTAAAGGCACAGACACATTCCGTTGTAAAAGAACCTATGATCAAACTATGACAGATGGGAAGGAAAGCTCAGAGCATATCTGACAGGGTTTGGTCTTTGCCTGCACAGAAAAAGCTACAACCCTGACAGACATCTTTCTAGACACCCAGCTTCCTCTGGCAGAATGGGAACTTACATTTTCTCTCTCTCAATTGTATTGAAAATATTGGAATTAAGCACCTAATTAATACTTTCACTTCAAGTAAAAGAAAGCCTTTTAACCAGGGTGGATTTGATTTAAATCAAGTCAATTTAAATCAAGATTTAAATCACTAGTGAAAAGACTTGATTTACATCAACTCAATTTAAATCATAATTTCTGAAGAGCAACTGTCATCTCTGTCCTGCAGCAGCACCTGCTGACCACTGTTGACTCACCAACAGTCCTAATATTGCAGAACATACAGCCTCATGCTATAAACTAAGCTCCATTTCATGCTGAATAAACTAAATCATTAATATATCTTAAATAGAAAACTATCTTTACATAGATTTTTACTCCAAAAGCATTTTATTAAAATAAATTTGATAAAAATAAAAAAAAAATCCGATTAAATAAAAAAATCTGATTTAAATTTAATTTTTTTTAAAAAAAATCATCCATTTTATCCACCCTGTTTTTAACAGAACTTAGTAAGTGAAGGGTACTTCCCAATAAACTTTCAAGTTAGATACCTCCAACATGCCTTTAGGATACTCAAGTCCCCCAAAACTGGGATTCCTCTCAGTCTTCTCTTGTAATGCCAAGACAAACTTGAAAAGAACACTGAACCAGAGCAAAGTGAAGCAATGTGGTTGTTCTGCTTTGAACTAAGAAGCAAAAAGACTACTGTTACTTTGCAAATCAAATGTCATGGGGTTCTTTCTTAGAAGCATCACTGAACTGAAGCATTATTTCAAAGTTTTGCACAGCCCTATTATCCACATCTATCTTTAGGCCAGTAAATAAGGTACAGATTCACATGGCACATGAATATGTATAAGGATATAGACGGCTATAATTAATTCTTTCAGTAGCCAAAAATGCCAGGCGTAGAAAGCACTTGTTGTGTAACTCTTAAAAAAACAAAACAGTACCCTACTATTCATTACAGAATGGAGATCTGCTCCAAATCTCAATATAGAGCCACAGTGTAAAAAAACACCAAACACTCTATAAACAGAGTTATTCTATAGACATACTACAATGAACATAGGAAACCCAAAGATATATAGCTTTATCCAAAATATAAGAAATTTATAAATCCACAAATACTGAGAACAATGAATTGATCTTTCCTTAATTGACAGAGCAGGATACCTAGAAAGATACTGTAGCTAAACTGTAATACTCAACAAAATGTACACTAATTAGAAAATGTTAAGATAAAAACTCTATAGAGAAGAGGAGCATCACATAAAGATGAAAGGAAGCCTCATGTTCTGAAATGCAAGAAACTCAGGAAGTCTTAAATCCCATTTTAGCTTAGAATCATTTTATCACAAATGCACATTCTTAAAATGTTATTAAGTCATTTTAATTATGGGCATGAACTGGTATACGTGTGTAAGTGAAATGTCACTTTAAATTCCTGCAGGCAAATATTGATTAAAACAAGTGGTGAGGTATAGCAATATTCTTTTCTTTTGTTCCTACTTACTATTCCCTAAGCCTGATGTCTATGGATAAACAAATTAACTATGTTAGCTTCAAGCTGCTCTAATAAAGAGACCTACTTTCTTTCCTTCCATGAAAATGAACGATCTTCAGCATAAATAAACCTAAGACTGCCACCTATCTGTATCTGGAATGTCCTACTGCAGGACCTAAAAAAGCAGAAGCACAACTGGGGCACACCTACATCCAAGGGGCTTTCCATACATATAATCTGGGTCACTGAGGTGGGTACCCATGCTTATTACTTGAATACTCACCTATATCATTCTATCTGTGTCTAAACAGTAAAACTAATGTTACTATTCTTACATTGTTCTCTTAATTTCTTGCAGAAAGACACTAGTAGTCACTACCACAAAGTAGCCTCCCTCCCTCCCTTTCACTGTTTATTACCTTAATGGTAGCTTTTATGTGTTTTATAAAATTTTAATTAAAACATTTGGAAACAGTGGAAAAAAGTAGCTCATATTGAACTGTGTACAGGTAGTTTTTGACTTAAGAGCACAATTGAGCCCAGCATTTCTGCTGCTAAGTAAGACAATGAGTTTTGCCTTATTTTATCACCTTTCTGGTCACACTTGTTAAGTGAATCACTGCAGTTGTTAAGTTAGTAACACAGGTGTTAAGCGAATCTAGTTTCCCCATTAGTTTTATTTGTCAGAAGGTTGCAAAAGATGATCACATGATCCTATAACAATGCGCCTAAAACAGCAGTCCTGTTCTAGTTAGTATCTAGTATTCTGGATGTGCAGCATTTTAAGTTATTTGGTTGAGGAACTAAATGCTCTGAAGTATTTTTTTTTTGCCTTTGAAACTCAAGCACTGTTCAGCTTAAATATGAAACTGTACCTAAGATCATCTTAAGAGTTGGTTCTCAGATTGATAAAGATTCAAACAACTATTATATAAATAATCAGATTTGCCATTATAAACTAAGAGAATCACTTTACTTCTCATTAAATTGTAATAGTGTGAGAAAGAGGAAGTTTCTGCCCAAATGAAGATATATTAGCTCCAACAGGAAAGTTAATTTCTTTGCTGGAATACCTCTACTCCTTTCAGTTCAATAAATCTTGCATGAGAATTGCCTTTGAAAAAGATTTTCAGATCAGGAAGCTGCCAAAAGCCCCAATAATAATAATTAGAACCTGTAGGTACAAGGAACTCGATAAGAGCACTCATGGGAGTAATATATCAAGTATTTCATTGGTAATTATCCTTAGTATTTATAATCTGACATCTTTTTTTCAAGTCCAAGATGATTATTTAAATGCATACAGCTGCCATCATTAAAACAATAAAACCATCATTGCATTGAATTGTAAACAGTACAAGTTGATTTTAATAATTATCAATTATCAAGAACTGTAATTAAATTGAAAGTTGAAATTTACATCTTATCATACACAAGAGATTTCTGTAAGAGAACTCAAAGGAAAGTAACTGATAGGCAGCGATGCATTTATTAACCACATACAATCCCCTCTTCTGTTTCATCTATTAAAAACAAATGAATCATGATTTCCAAACACGAACAGGACTATAGTGAAACCATTTCAACAAACAAGCAATCCTTAAAGAGAAATAAGTAGGCATTGCAGTCAGCAGAGATGTAGTATTATTATGATAAAAGTGGGCATCATAAATGGATTCCATAAAATGTAATATATCAAGAAAGAACAGGAAGATTAGGCATTAAATCTATGTAAGTAAATTAATGCTTTACATGTAAATAAATTCTTAATTATCTTATATCTCTGCAGTTCCATTTTACATGTTCCCTTTACCTTCCTGTTTTTCTTAATAAAAAGAAAAAAGCATGACTTGAAATACACAGAACAATCCAATTCGCCATTTCTTGCATGCTGCTGTCAGTTTCCAAATATTCTGCACCCCTAAAAATACGGCTAGAATTGTGCCTTAGGAAAGCATCATTAAAGATCTCTTCTCCCAAACAAATTTCATATTAAATATTAAGATAAATACACCAGCAACAGTCTTATTAAATTAAATTTTAAATTATTAAATTAGAAGTTTGTAACCTTCAGATTTTTTTTTATTTCCGAACAGTTTCTCTCTATTAGATTAATCTCTGATTTTCTACTGTGGTGGCATTGCTATTCATATTTTAATACCCTTTCTGTATCTGCTGCAAAGCTACTGCTAGCCTAAATTTCTCTCCATCATATTAATGGTACTAATGAAATTCCATCTGTTAAAATATCAAGAGAAAAAAACTGTTTGTTCATGCTCAGATTACAGATTCAGTCATCTGTCACATAACATGCATTCTGTACAATTTATTAGGCAAAACACCTACCATTGCTGGCAGTCATGATCTGCAGCAGTCCAGTGATGCTCCCTAATCTGAAAGCGACTGCACAACACACGCCTGTGTGCAGTCTCTCATCAACTTAAAAACCAGTTCACCCTCCTCCCCCGAAGTCCTAGTGCAAGAAGCTAGTGCAAAATGAAAGCTGCTTATGCAGATAAAGAAGAAAGAATTGCTCTGTATAGCACAATCATCCCCTTCTCTGGCATAAGAAAGAAGGCGGTAGAAATATAACATTTCTACACAAACCCTGACTTGAAAACCTTTATCCAAAAAGGATTTCCATTTTGAATTAGTACGTGTGCTTCTCAGCAGAGTATTTATTGGAAAGCCTGCTTAATTCAAGCAGAGACAATCATTCAGAAGCAGAATCTTTTTGTGTCTCACTTCTATCTTCCTTTAAGTAAAATGGGATGACTTTTGTAATTTTTGGACTGAAACAGATGCTTTCACATTATGCTAGACTACTATCATATCCATCCAAAATGAATTAGATAATAACAGTTAATAATATTATAAGGAATCTCAAGGCAAAAATTATTTGGATTTTGGCATTATTAAGCTGAGAGTTTATGCGCTTTATTTGGATCTTGTCAAAAATCAATAGAGTGCTTATTTCAAGTTCTGAGAGATGAATAATGCAATGTGCATAAAAGTCGATAGAAAAATTCCTATTTTGAGAGAAAAACAATTGATGTTGACAAAAACACAAGTTACTGAATTTGTTGTGAATGATACATTCTACTTGGAACCCCTGCTTTTATTTTGGTGTTTTAAAAAACTTAGGTGGGAATCATCTTCTCAGATATCTGCACAGACCTGTAGAATTTAATTTCTTTTAAATATTAGTTGCCAAGAGTTGCCATGGTGAAGAAATTAGCCATAAGTGTCATATTTATTTATATTTTTGTTTGTTTATCATCCCTCCTCTTCTTAGATACGTACCTGCTCACAATAAATCACAAAAGTACATTTTAAAAACTTGTAAAACATAAGCAAAATACATTAATCGAAGCAATTATGATACAATGCCAAAGCAATTATTACACCTTTATTGGGCTGAACAGATAGACCAGCATCTGGGGATACAGCCAAACTTCACAATTGTCTGACAGGCTATTGGGAGGCTTTACACACATCTTAAAAAGCACAAATTCTGCTTGTTCTTTTAAAAAATGAGTTATAGTCAATCTGCACAGCTGCTTCAAAATATTATCTTTGATGTACCAGCCACACAGGTATTTCCATGTTTAACCCAAGTAGATCAATACAGAGATAAAGACCTGATTGAGACATCATTCGTGAGTTAAAAAAATTCAGTAAACTGGACTGTTTTGCTCCTGGTAGCTATAATGAATTTTCCCAAGTAATTAAAAAAACCACACACACTAAGGAATGTTATATGGACACATCACTTTATCCAAATGCACATTTTCAGTTTTACAATCCAGGTTATGAAGTTGGAATGAACCGGGATATAGTATTCCTTTCAAGGCTAATTTGAGAAAAGTATTTCATACTTCTGCTACTCCATATATGGAATTGCAGCTTTAAACAATACAATTTATTGATATTTGTGAAAATATGAACTACTGTTTCCAGATTTGGGGAAGCATGACCAGCAATGATCAGCATGCACTCTTGTTAATTTGCATGGCCATTGATGTGGCTTTCCTTACACTAACCCCTGAAAGAAATGCTATAAAAGAACTGTCACATTTGATTATAAAAAGCAAAACCAGAAAAATAAGTCTCGACTTAAATACCATCCTATACACTAGAAAATGGAACAAAAACAAATAAACAGTTGGGTGGCATAGTTATCAGACTGCAACATTCTGTAGCACACTGCTGCAAATAACAGAGGGCAAAGTGAATCTCATCCGAGTGGCTGAAGTATAACAGATTTCTCAATCCTCAAAATGCAGGGGAGGGGGAATAGCTTCCTTGGAAAATGAAGCTTTAAAGGTGGAGCTACAGAACCAGAAATTCATCTCTACATTAATTCTAAAATCTTGTTTTAAACAAGACAATTAATATACCTTCACTTTCATCAGAAAAGAATCAACACCAGCTGAAATTGTTAAAAAAAAAAAAAAAGAATTAGTTCTAAAGGATAATATGCAAAGGTTTCCATCACCTCATTTCACATCCAGAAATAGATTTCTACTGAAACTACAAAAAAGGCTGTTAACAGAAAAATAATTAGCTGAAGCCCTGAATCCAACGATTTGCAGATCTCTCTCTCTCACACAGTCACATAAACACATATGTGCATAGACAGAATATTAAGAATCAGTGAGAAATCCAGCTTGCAGCTTAGCACCATTTTCTGCTATAAAAAACTGAAAAACCTTCCTGTAACCTAGCAACTATAGCATATCAGCAAGATGAAATCCTTCTTCCTGTTACATAAAGTAAAGCCTGGTTCACATCACAATTTGTATCTAACAACTGGCATTTTATTTCTACTACTATAAAAATATAAAGCCATTTTTCATAACAATCATAAAGCTGGCATCTTGTTTTCTATTGACCATGCCCTACAATAAAGAGGAAAAGAAATCTCATACTTAAAAACTGGTCAGTTGTTCTAATCGAAGAGCAAACAATGATTTAAAGTATTATCTTTAATAGATGAAGGTCAATAATATCATTTACATGAAACAAATATAAGAATTCCAAAGAGAAACAAAGATTAAGCTTTCCCACTTTCAAATGCTATTTATCAGAAACATTTTCAATATTGTATAACCCATTTTTTTTGGGGGGGGGGGGGTAGAAAAAAAATAAACATTCAAA